>JAODAL010004579.1:0-154612 GCA_025379985.1 Phyllomedusa bahiana | reverse complement strand
TAAAATAGGTGATGGGGGGAGAGAGGAGCTTTGGGAAAAAAAATTTGTCTGAGGGAAAGATAGGGTGGTAAGATGGAGGCAGATGGCTGCAAGGTAGTGTAATGCTAGATGGTAATTAAGGAATATGCAAAGAAGTGCAGCTACTTGCAAAAAGGCGAGAGTCCCTGCTCCCTTCTGCTCCCTTCAGGCTCAATTCTGGGATAATTCTGAGGATAAGATTGTTAAATTACGTTTTTCCTGGATATATATATATATATATATATATATATATATATATATATATATATATATATATATATTTATTTATTTATTTATTATGTGCAATGTATTAATCCAGAGTCCAGGCTTTTTAGCTCACAGAGCAATGTCTAGACTGGATATAATTGTATCTACTATTCAGCTGAGAGCGGGACTAGCTATGTACAATGTATCAGTCTGTAGTCCAGGCTGTTTAGCTCACAGAGCATTATCTAGAGATATAATTGTATTCACTTCTCAACTGAGAGAAGAACTAACTATGTGAAATGGATCAGTCTGGAGTCCAGGCTGTTTAGCTCACAGAGCATTGTCTAGACTGGATACAATTGTATCTACTATTCAGCTGAGAGCAGGACTAGCTATGTACAATGTATCAGTCTGGAGTCCAGGCTGTTTAGCTCACATTGTTCATAGTTAGTCATCAGTATAATAATCCAATTGGTAACAGGATATGTTCATATCTTTTCATGATAATGCTCCTTTCACATGCACAGTCTACACTATTATAATCAGATAAATAGACAAGTCACTGCTTACCACAAATTCAGCACACTCTAATTTTGTTAAATGATATGTCTGGCTGCTTTTCTTGATATTGCTCCTCTGCTATGCTGTCCAGTCCATGCTTTTAAGATCAGATATGTGGAAAGGTCACTGTCTACCACAAGATCAGCACACTCCTCTACTTCTGTCGTTAGCATAATAATCCAATGGGTAACATAATATTTTTATAGGCCCCGTACCATGACATTGTTCCATATACATGACCAGTCTAAACTATTACAATCAGATGAGTAGAGAGGTCACTGTCTACCACAAGATCAGCACACTCATCTACGTCTGCTGTCCTTGCAATAATCTAATTTGGTTAAATGATAATATGCCTGGCTACTTTTCTTGATATTGCTCCTTTCCCATACTGCCCAGTTAATGCTAATAAAATCAGATATGTGGACAGGTCACTGTCTTACACAAGATCAGCACACTCCTCTACTTCTGTCATTAGCATAATAATCTAATGTGTGACATAATATTTTCATAGGTTCCTTATCATGACATTGTTATATATACATGCCCAGTACATGCTAATAAGATCAGATATGTGGACAGGTCAGTGCCTACCATAAGATCAGCACACTCCTCTGCTTCTGTTGTCATCATTGTAATAATCCAGTTGGTGATATGATATATCTAGACTATTATAATTAGATGAGTAGACCGGTCACTGCCTACCACAAGATCAGCACACTCCTCTGTTTCTGTCATTATCATAATAATCCAATGGGTAACATAATATTTTTATAGGCCTCTTATCATGACATTGTTCCATATACATGCCCAGTCTACACTATTATAATCAGATGAGTAGACCGGTCACTGCCTACCACAAGATCAGCACGCTCCTCTGCTTCTGTCATTATCATAATAATCCAATGGGTAACATAATATTTTTATAGGCCTCTTTTTTTTTTTTTTTTTTAATTATCTTTTTTTGGGGGCCCCAACGGGAAAAAATATAAACTATATCAGCTTGTTACAACAATGAAAAAAAAAAAAATACAGAAGGCAAAAAAACGTCTAATTCCGGGCAGAGTTTTATTTAACACACGTAGAGCTTCAGGTACCGTAATGGCCCCTTTTTCCTTTTTTAAAAATTACCTATTCAGTGAACAAAACATAAAGAATTTTAAACCCTAAGTTCATTTGGAGAAATGATGTGCATGCAAAAACAATTCAAGAAAACTCCCCCCCACCTCTTTCCCTCCCACCCATTCTTCCGGGCCCCCCCCCTCCTGAACCAGAACATCTGGATCTTTCATAGTCACCTCATCGACAATCAGCCCCCAAGGTGGGAATCCCTTCAGCCCCGCTCCCCAGAGGTACATTAGTATTCACCGTTGCCTTCGTAGAGTAATCACTGTGATCAAACAGTGGTGTTAGGCCATTACCACTGCTATTCTTAGTTGCCCCCCCAGGGATTCCTTGGGAGCCAAAAGAAAGAGGCTCCGTGCCAGCGAGCTGCTGTGTAAGTACCATGAAATGTCATTCCAAAGGGGGGAATATATTTTTTGTCTTATGCCACGGGGCCGGGGTCCCCAGAAATTACCCCGAGACGAAAGAATTTTCCCACTCTCTCTTTTATGCTGCTCGCCTCTATCCACCTTTCCAATAAAAAGGTGCATTTCCCCCATAAACTGGGGAAAAATTTGGGCAAAATGGGTTGCAGCCATGTTTTGGGGAGTATTGTCTTCCTGGTGAGGCGACAATAAATGTGGAGTGTTTTCCCCCTCTTGTAAAAGGGGGACCTGCCCCTCTTCGAAGCCGAACAATGCCCAGGGTGCATCAGTTGAAACGAGGACGCCAAAGTTCTGTTTTTAGGTAGCTATTTTTCCCAAAATCGCAAAATCCTAGGGCAACCCCATAGACAATGGTACAAATCTCCCGCTGGGGACCGCAACGGAAAGCATCCATCTAGGGAATTTTTCCCATCGATGTCCTCTAAGTGGGTCAGGTACGCGTTATGTGCGTTTTAAGATTTTTTTCTGCAAGCGGGAGAGGGTAGAAATTTATGAGCCAGGGTGAGCCTTTATAAAAAAAATTGGTGTGAATTTCGGATCAACCTTTGCCCATCTGGTCGTTGCGTAGGGGGGGCCCTATTGCCAAATTTCCCAATAAAAATTTTGTAAATTTGTGATAGGTTCTCCGTCTAGTAGGGGGTTTCAAAATGTCCTGTAAAAGTCACCGTCCAGTCTGCGTCCGTCATTGATTTCAGGACCCCATTGCAGTAAGTTAGCCTGCAAATATTTTAAAAAGGGTATCACTACGGGGGGAATATCTCTTGAAATTTTCCCCTACGTATTGGTTTAGGTCTGAGGGTTTACCCAAAATCCTCTAGGGTTCTCGGCCCCATGTGTGTAGAAGTCGAAAAGTGCCTGGGGTTTTTCCACCCAAAAAAATTTCCGGTTTTTTGATCAGGATAGTGTAGAGAAAACCCGGGGAAAAGTTTCCAAAGGGGCCCTCATCTTATTCCGGCTCCCTACCGGATCAGAACGTATTAGAAGTCCTCCGGTGGGATCTTCCATATTGTAGATGCAAAAAGCGATCAGAGATATATTTGGGAGGAAAAATCTCTAGTGAGCTGCATTTAACACCCCGGTGCCTTGTTTTCCCAAACTGCCAGGTACCTGCCCCCCCGCCAGGCAGTAAGCCCGATAAAATTGGGAACCCCCGGCCCCCATTAGCTTGGGTTTACAGAGTAAAAGTAAGGTATGCTTTCCCTCTTATTATGCAAATGAACCCCCGATATAGGGCATTGATTAATTTTTCATCTTTGGGCCTTAGATAGATTGGTAGCATTTGGAGCAGGTACAGCAGCCGTGGGAAATTCCCCCATTTTTTTAGGGTTTGCTCTCCCCATAAAGTTTGTGTAATTTTTCCAGGTTTTCAACGTGCGTGTCGTGAAGAGATGATTTTTTATTGTCCTGGTACATAGTCGCCGGGTTTCTGTAAGTAAAATCCTAGGTATGTCAATGTGGTGTACCCACCATATGTTAAAAGTGGCGCCACCAGGGCTTTCAGGGCCCTTCAGGGGAGACCCTCGCTCTTACCCCTTTTTCTCGTATCCCGAAGGCGCCCCCCTATCCCGAACCACTTCCAGAACAGGGATAAATTCTGTTTTGGATTGGGTTTTCATTAGTAACAAATCATTGGTCCGTGAGTTTTAACGACCGATTTCAATTTTTGGGTTTTGCCCCGGATAGTTATTTTGAGTAAGTACAGGAGTGGGGCTATTGAAAATTGAATAAAATGGGCGAAAGCGGGCAGCCTGTTTTACCCCCCCTGAAGAGGTGACCGTGGGGTTGTGCGGGCCTTCAAGCCCAAAGCAGTGGAGCAGTTTAAAAGGAGGAGGGCCGGAAACTAAGAAAAAACGGGCCCCAACCCTCTCCCCACCAAGGCAGCATTTGGTAGGGCCAAAAGACTTTTTCAAAGGGCCTTTTCAGCATCCAGGCTTAAAAAGCATGGACATGGTGGCCCCCATTTGGGCCCCAATATCGCCGCCGCTGCACTCTGACTTACGAACCGAGTGACGGTTTTCTACAAAGCCCGATTATATGGGGTGAAGATATGTGGTAGACATTTTTGGGGAAACTGTTGGCTATGATTTTTTTCCTTTAAATTGTAGTCCTGGGTTCCCCAGCAAGATGGCCCCTTTGATGTGAGGAGGGTCGGGTCCTTTCCGGGTTTTAGAAGTAACGTAGTTTTGGAATCAAAAAAGGAGGGCACCTCTCGAGATCGTAGATAGATATCATTAAATAGTGTGGCTAAGTAAGAGGTCAACTCCGGTTTTAAGATTTTATAAAATTCGGCCGAGAAGCCGCCCGGGCCTGGAGCTTTACCGCCGGCCGAAGAAACGATAACGCCCCTAACTTCCTCCTCCGTAATCTCCCTTCAAAAGATCGTTGCCTTTGGAGATTCCCCGGCCCTCTGGGCAGTCCAGAAAGACAAGTACCCGGTTCATCAAATGGGGGGGGGCTATACAAGGTTCATAATTGTTTTGAACGCTTTTTCTCAAAATCTTGGGGTCCCTGAGTCATGTCCCGTTTCCCCGGGCAAGTCGAAATAGGGGGTTGCGTTTCCCCGGGTTGTCTTCGGCCAAGATCGCACTTTTTCGCCCTCTCCCACCTGTAAAATTTGTTTTTTGTCCCCGGTAGGGTTAACGCTTTGGGCCCCGTAAAAAGTTCTAATAAACCTTTCGTCCCTGAACCTTGCCTTCTCTGCTCAGAGTAATCACCGTGTGGGCCTTTGAGCTTCTGAAGGTTAGAATAGAGGTTTCAAAATTTTTTTGGTTCTTTACGTTTTTTTCCCAATAACTAATAAACAACCGCGAAGCACGGGTTTCCAAGCCACAACAAGGGGACTCACTCATGTTCCCCTTTTTCTGAAGGTATTTTTTCCCTGAGTATCAAAATAATCTTAAAATCGTCCGATTTTGATAGAAAGCTGGGAAACGCCCGTTCAGATTTTGAGTGATATCAAATCCGCCTAAAGTCAGCTTTATAGGGGCATGATCCGAGATGGTGAGGGGAAAAGTATATCTGAGCCAAGTATTTCTGCGGCTAAAGGGATGGCAACCATAGCCAGATCTATACGTGAGAACGTATCGTGTACCGCCGAGTAGTGGGTATATGTTCTGTCTGTTGGGTTTGTCGCCCTCCAATGATCAAAAATCCCTAATGCGTCAGATAGTAAGGATAAAAGAAGGGTGTGTCGTTGCGGCCCCAAAGACGTGTATTAGACCATCTAATCCTGGGCAGGGGGCAAAAATTAAAGTCACCCAGCAGCACCAAGTTAGTATGATCCCTTTGTATCAAAAAAATCTACTATTCTGCAAAAAATGTTTCGGTTGGGAATTTGGCGCATAAATTGAAAGCGTAAAAACCCTATTTGCAATCTTTATCCGTAGGTATATTAAAAGGGCCCATCCTGATCTGTATATTTTTCCAGTACCTCTTGCACCAATCCCTTCCTAAAATATATCGCCACTCCACGCGCCTTTGTTTTATAAGTAGCCACGATCGGGGGGGGTCTAACCACGGGGCGCGTATCGGAACGAAGTCGCCTGTCCTCCAATGTGTTTCCTGGAGGCATATTATGTCAGCCTTCAATTTTTTAAGATGTACCAGGACTTTTCTACGTTTCTCGGGGATGTTGAGCCCTGCCACGTTCCATGATACTATTCTAGTGGGATGAGGCAGACTGTGATCCACTGTAGGCCGTGCGATATCACTCATCCTGTATCCCTAAAAGGGACTGACTCACATGGCCCACGTAATAACGGTCGATGACCCAAGGCGTCCCAGCCAGCGCCCTGGGTTTCATCAATCACAGAAGGGGGGCAGCAGGCCTAGCGCCCGCCGGGGAGAGAATCCGGACGAGACTTCCCATAACAAAATCCCAGAACATTTAGAACAAGAATATAAGTTCCAACATTTAAAACATATGTGTGTACCAATATGGCATAGTAGGAACCCCACCACGCCCCTCTATGAACATACAATTATCCATCATTGTAATTAACTGTGACACATCAAACAGTCTTATATTTCTCAAGAAAAACCCGTTACGTGGCATTTACAGAGTATACTTTTCAAAGGTCTATAGTCCTCCCCCGCCCACACCACCTACCCTCCAGAGGCGAGAGGGGAATATAAATCGTTACCTAACTAACTCGCTAGGCATGGACATCCAACCCCAGAACTGAGTGTCATTCCGCTGGCGGCAAAAACCTCCTTGTCGCCTCCTCTGGTGTTTCATAAAACACTTCCCGCCCATTTTCCTGCACCCGCAGTCTGGCCGGATATAGTAGCTGGAACCGGATGTTATTGTCGTGAAGATGCCGACAGACCCCCTGGAAGGCCTTACGCTTAAGTGACACCTGGGAAGAGAAATCCTGAAATATCAGGATCTTCTCTCCTTTCACCTGAACATCTCTAAGCTGTCAGAAGGCCCTAAGGAACTTTTCTTTTATTGTCCAATTATGAAATCGTGCGATAACTGGACGGGGCCTACCTCTCTGCTCTCTTCTCACCCCCATTCTGTGAACCCGCTCCACCAGTAGCGCCTCTTGTGGGAGGTCTAGATTTAGGGCAGCTGCTAGGTCAGTCACGATATAAGATGCTGTTCCGGGACCCCAATAAACCTCAGATTGTTACGTCTCTCCCTATTTTCCAAATCCTCCAATTTGGCCTGGAGGGCCTCAATGGTCGTCTGGTTATGAGTGGATGTCCCTTCCACTCTGGATATATCCGCCTCCATTGAGACGGTTCTGGACTCTAAGTCTGCAATTTTTGGGGAATTTGCGGTAATCTGGGCCAAGGCTGCGTTTACAGACCCTTGTATTAGATCTATCCGTCTGTCCAGAACCGGTAAAATAAGTTGTGAGACATCTTGCGCTATTGAGAGGGAGGACGTCTGCGGTGTCCCTTCTGTGAGGGTGGGGTCTGGCGATTCAGTGGCCATGTCTCTCGCCTTAGTGTGAACGCGGGATGTTGTCCCTGTGGCCTTGCTAGGGGTCGAAGAAGCTGGTAGTGTCCCTGTTTTTGACTTATTCTGGTGTTGCTTAGATACTTTAGGGGTGTCTCCCTGGTGCGATTGAGTGTTTGTCGCTGAACGTGTAACTCTATTTGGAGTAAGCTTTTGGAGGAATCTGTCCATACTCTGCTTGGACTTTGAGAGGACTAACTCGTTTGCGAGCTCTCTACTCTATACGCTTTATGTCAGAGACACCCACTAGCCGACAGTGAAATGTAGGTATGAGAGCCCGCCCAGGGCTCCTAGCAGTGATGGGTCCCTATTGTCACAAGAAACTGGTGTCTCAATGACTTATAGTTATTACTTGTGGGTATAATGGACGTATGGGCCGGTGGGGTGCCCTTCCGGTCGACCCCTACATATTGCTAACTAGAGTGCAAGCCAGGGGAGGGGGGGGGGGGGACCCCTGACCCAACCTACGAGCCAAAAACAGGTTAGAAACTGTAAAGAAAGAAAGGCGGAGTGTTGCTGCCACCTAGAGGGGTGTCGATTAAACAACCTCTGAAATACAGTTTCTACACAGTGTGATGTGGTGCACAGACCAGTGCTATCAGGAAGGTTTATAAGAACAGACAAGGAGATGTTGGTATCTAGGGATGATCTCACCCAATCCACACTTGTGAGAATAGCTGTCTGTCCTCAGTGTCTGTAGTTGTAGTATAAAGAATTATTGTCTCCTGAGGTGTATAACATTACAATAACAGCAACAACCCGGTTCAAGGGTGCCCCCCTTGTGTCACTGCTGCCCCCAAACCTGCGTCCAACAGAGTTCTTCTGGGGCTGAACGTGATAGACAGTACAAATAGGAGACAGGTGCCGCAGGATACTCCAGGCTTAGACAAAAACGTGTTGTCTCCGCCGCCTCCTGGAGATGAGAGAAAGAGTCTCTTGTAAGCCAGCCGGTCTATAGCAGCTCCCTGCTATGAAAAGCATGGTTATAGGTAGCCAGTCTATGACTCCACGTGTAGGGCTCAGTGTCAAAATGGCAGCTACCTCATGGCGGGAAAATCGGGGCAATGGCCACGGACCACCTCCTCACCGTTGCAGCCTGAGGGGGTATCTGGGTTCTATAAACCCCTGGCAGAGGGGGGGAGGCTAGGTGTCCGGCCGAGAGCGATGAACTCACTGTGTAGACCTTAGTAGAAGTCCCGGTCCCTGAGCAACTCCTCGATCAGCCGCAGCGTTCGGAGCGCGGGTCTTCCCCACTTGGTATGCGGAGGTCACCCGCGGCAGTCTCCAGGGTCCCAGCCCGTTGAGTGAGGTACAGGAAGCGCCGGTGCTGTGATTTCCGACAGGTTCCCTCTGTCCAGCTAAGACGGTTTGGTGTAACCTCGGGCCTCAGGGTTGGCGGCGTCCCAGTGCAGGAGCAGGGGCGCCGATGGTACACTGACAGCCTGGCAGGCCGTCCGTACCGTGCACTCCGCCGTGCATAAATGGCGCCGGAGCTGTGAGCGCGGCGCACTGTGTGCCTTTGTGCCGTTCCTCCGTATCCCCGTCTCTTCCAGCCAGGTAGTATCGCCAATCCGTCCCTCACCTACCCTGAACGTCAGGGGGTCGGTCAGTGTCCACCAAGTCAGGTGCGGGGGCTCCAGTGAAGCACGGGCAGCCTGGCAGGGCCGTCCCGTTGTGGACGCTGCTGTGTGCAGCTCTCCTCGCTGCTCTGGACCACCGGGGCAAGAATAGATGGGCTCCAGGTGACGCCTGTTCGTTCCGACCCAGGTGAGGATGACCTTGAGGTTGTTCTGCGGGCTTTGAGGCCGATTAAATGCCCGTTGCAGGTCAGCTCAGCAGGAGCCCAAGTAAGAAGCGGCCATGCACGATGCCCCACCCCCGGAAGTCCTTTATAGGCCTCTTATCATGACATTGTTCCATATACATGCCTAGTCTACACTATTATAATCAGATGAGTAGACCGGTCACTGCCTACCACAAGATCAGCACACTCCTCTGCTTCTGTCATTATCATAATGATCCAATAGGTGACATAATATTTTCATAGGCTCCTTATCATGACATTGTTCCATATACATGCCCAGTCTACACTATTATAATCAGATGAGTAGACCGGTCACTGCCTACCACAAGATCAGCACACTCCTCTGCTTCTGTCCATTATCATAATGATCCAATAGGTGACATAATATTTTCATAGGCTCCTTATCATGACATTGTTCCATATACATGCCCAGTCTACACTATTAAATCAGATGAGTAGACCGGTCACTGCCTACCACAAGATCTGCACACCTTTCTGCTTCTGTCATTATCATAATAATCCAATGGGTAACATAATATTTTTATAGGCCTCTTATCATGACGTTGTTCCATATACATGCCCAGTCTACACTATTATAATCAGATGAGTAGACCGGTCACTGCCTACTACAAGATCAGCACACTCCTCTGCTTCTGTCATTATCATAATAATACAATGTGTAACATAATATTTTTATAGGCCTCTTATCATAACCTTGTTCCATATACATACCCAGTCTACACTATTATAATCAGATGAGTAGACCGGTCACTGCCTACTACAAGATCAGCACACTCCTCTGCTTCTGTTGTCATCATTTTATTAATTCCTTTCCCTTTCAGGGCGGATTTACACAAATCAAGTGTAATCCTGACATCTATATCGGTGGAGTTCCAGATTACGACACGGTCAAGAAAAACTCCGGAGTCTTGCGGCCGTTTAGTGGGAGTATTCAGAAAGTGAGTGTCAGCGATACTGCGCTATAGTATATGAATGCCACGAAATGATTCCCAGCGTTGTTGGGATTGTAACGCTGTCGCCTGGTTTTCTTTACACACAGCTGATACTTAATGACCGGATCATTAATCTTGTGCACGGTTTGACGTCCGGGGTGAACATTGCAAATACTCTCCATCCCTGCGCCAACGTGCCATGCGCCAACGGTGGGAGCTGTAGGCCCAAACACGACAGCTACGAATGTGACTGCTCGCTGGGCTTCGATGGCAGGAACTGTCAGAAAGGTAACACCTCCCGCCAGGGCTGGGACAAAGTATTCTGGTGTCCTAGGCAAATAAGGCACAAAGCCCACTCCATGCCACTTTGCGCCCCCTTTTCTGCCTGGGATGAAGTGGCGCCCGAGGTGATCGCCTACCTTTGCCTACCCATCATCCCGGCCCTGCCTCCCGCTGCACAGTATCAATGTCTATGGTGCTGTATTTACATGAGCTTTGTAGGTCAGTTTTTGGGGCTGGCAAACTAGGTAATTATCCAGGCCCCCATTTCCTAATGGGCTCTCCCGGAACAAAATAAAATCACTGAGTTTAATTACTGTTGCATAGGGGTATAATTTAGGAATTGAATTCTAGTACTATGTGGGCTCATTAGGAGAGTATTATTTAGATATTACTTATTATGTGTTCACTATATGGCAGTATTATGTGATGATACACTACTCACAAAAAGTTAGGGACATTTAATTTTTGGTTGAAATTTCAGGATGAACATAAAATCTCCTGAAATTTTTTAAGTGAACTAAATGAACCCATCTCTCCCCCTTAGATGCACATGTCCAACTGTTCAATGTTTCAGGACTTCTTGCACAACTTGTTGATCTCTAACAAGGAGATTAATGGCAAAATTCACAACAGGTGTTTGATCCCTGAATCACTCCAATAGATTTAGGGGATCAATTTGAATTGAGATTTAAACCTTACAGCAGGATCAGCAGGACCTCGCCATTGTGGGGCTTCAAGCAGGATATTCTCAGACAGAAGTGGCCACTGAGCTTAGAGTGTCACAGAGTGTCATCAGCAGGTTGTATCAGAGAGACTGGAGGAGTCACAGAAAGGCAAAGAAGTGGACGTCCTTTGTCTCCATCACACACTGATGGCCGCTTCATTGTAACCAATGCCCTGCGGAACCGGATGATGAATGCTGCACTACTCCCAGTATAGAGAAATGAGAGGCACCAAGTGTCACGTCAGATCATTCGTTACTGTTTACATCAGTGTGGTCTGCGGGCTAGATGATCTGACCATACCACTAGGCACAGGCATCATCATCTTGCATGGGTCAAGGAGAGCGCTATGTATCAGCCAGGTCAGGTACCGGTTAGGGAGAGCACTATGAATAAGCCAGGTCAGGAACTTTTGCCGGTTGTCTAGCACGCAGACCACGCTGATGTATGTGGTTATGAATGGTCTGATGTGACACTTGGTGCCTCTCACCTCCCTTAAACGTGCCTGGAGTTGTGCGACATTCATCATCCGGTTCCGCAGGGCATTGATTACAATGAAGCGGTCATCAGTGTGTGATGGAGACAAAGGACATCCACTTCTTTGCCTTTCTGTGACTCTTTGAGTCTCTCTGCATCTCCGATACAACCTGCTGATGACACTTTAAGCTCAGTGGCCACTTCCGTCTGACAGCATCCTGCCTGAAGCCTAATGGCGAGGTACTATTGATCAATTGTAAGGTGTTGTCTTGGTCTCAGGATGTCACAATGTGAACAGTAGGAGGAGGAGGATGGTTTAAATCCCAATTCACATTGATCCCCTAAACTTACTGGGCGATTCAGGGATCAAACACCTGTTGTGGTTTTTGCCATTAAGCTTGATATGGAAATTAATAAATTCTAGTTCTATAATACAGGGTTAAAAAGGTTTGCAATTTCTAATGATGCGAGCTTCTTCCATGAAGCTTGTGTCCTTGTATTGTTTTGGTAGAACCTCAATGTCTAACTGTAAACAATGGCTTTGTTATGAATTACCAAGGACAATGCCAGTCTAGATGTTTAGGATAGACGTTAGTAGCTTTGTTATTCTGGCATGCGCAATAGAACCACTGACCTTTAGAAATCTCAGAATCATTATGCCATGCATGCTAAGTAGCGTTCATGAATATTTAGAATAATCAGCATAATTAGAGGTGTGATTTTAGTACTGACCAGTAAAGATGCTTATTAACGATTATTAATGAGGTGATTGTTATAATACATGAATAATTATAAAAGAGGTGTTACTAACACAGATGACTAAAAGGTATTAACCAATAGAAATATATCTGTTTTGCATAGATTATTGAAAGTTTATAAAACTGCTTGCTGTGCTTTCAATAACGGAGAAAGGATACTCTGACATTTTGGGAAATGTCTCTTGTTCTTTCGACGATGCATGTAAACATAGACTTTTGAGTTAATTTATAATATGGACACCGCACAAACAAAGAAGGGAGATATTTTAGACTCCCATGACAAGCTCCTTGTTAGAGAACAGAAAGTTGTGCAAAAAGTACTGAAACACTGGACAGTTGGACATGTGCATCTAAGGGGGAGAGATGGATTCATATAGTGCATTTAAAACAAATGTCAAGAAATTTTATGTTCTTCCTGAAATTTCAACCAAAATCCCAAATATCTCGAACTTTTTGTGACTAGTATATCATTGTCATGGCAGTATTATGTGATAAAACTAATATTATCTTGGTACTATGTGGCAGTATAATGCAGAAGTATTAATTGGCTGTATTATGTGATAAAACTGATATTATATTGGTACTATGTGGCAGTATTATGCAGCAGTATTAATTGGCAGTATTATGTGATAAAACTGATATTATATTGGTACTATGTGGCAGTATTATGCAGCAGTATTAATTGGCTGTATTATGTGATAAAACTGATATTATATTGGTACTATGTGGCAGTATTATGCAGCAGTATTAATTGGCAGTATTATGTTACGTGGCAGTTTTATGTGATGATATTATTTTCTTGGCACTATGTAACAGTATTATGTGATGCATTATTTGGCATTACTATGTGACAGTATTATGTGGTATCATTATTATCATGGCTCTTTGCGGCATGTGATAATACTCATTATCTTGGCATTACATGGCAATATTATGTGATGCATTATGTGTCAGTGTTATGTGATGATATCATTGCTATCATGGCATTACGTAGCAGTATTATGTCTCAGTATTATATGTTGTATTACGTGGCAGTATTATGTCTCGGTATTATATGTGGTATTACATGGCAGTATTATGTCTCGGTATTATATGTGGTATTACATGGCAGTATTATGTCTCGGTATTATATGTGGTATTACATGGCAGTATTATGTGGTGATATTATCTTGGCACTATGTGGTAGCATTATGTAGCAGTGTTATGTGATGTATTATACGTCAGTATTATGTAATTATATTACTATTATCTTGCAACTATGTGGCAGTGTTATGTAATGTTTTATGTTATGTGATGATACTATTATCATCTTGGCATTACATGGCAGTATTATGTAATCTATTATGTGGCAGTGATTATGTGATTATATTATTATTATCTTTGCACTATGTGTCAGTAATATGTGTGGTGTATTACGTGGCAGTGTTATATGATGATATTATGATCTTGGCACTATGTGGTAGTATTATGTGATGTATTATGTGTTGTATTACGTGGCAGTATTATGTGCTCATATTATTATTATGTTGGCACTATGAGGTAGTATTATGTGATGTATTATGTGTGGTGTATTATGTGGCAGTGTTACGTGATGATATTATTATCTGGGCACTATGTGGTAGTATTATGTAGGCTGTATTATCTTAGTCCTATATGGTGGTATTTTTTGGCTTACATTTGTAAACAATGTATAGGGTTGTCTGCAGTTTTAGCAACTAAAATAAACAAGCAAGCAAGGAGGTAACACCCAGAGGTTCAAGCCACCCCACTCTCCTGCAAAGTATAGGAAAGAGGGCCAAGAAGGTTTTGGGTCTTCCCCTATTGTGGTTCTCCTGTACACACATTCATCCATACTTACAGGCCCTCTAACCTAATAGTAAGCTTTAATTCTGTAAAATGATACAACACCATATAAAATAATATTCCATAGATGCCCTGTATACTGGATTATCTAGCAGGAGAGAACAATCAATAGTGTCCTATACTGGAAACAACCCTTTGCACTGATCTTTACCCCTTGATAGTCATCAAGCAGTGCCTGGTGGGCTGGGGTATAGAAACCCCTCATTCTTCTTTCGATACTAGACGTATCTTTGGACAGGTCCAGCCATCTTGGTGAATTTTCTTGTCTGAATATCCCCCTTAATTCACAAGCATGGTGGTTAGTAACACAATCCATGACCTTCTGCAGGGTTGAAGGGTCTAACTTTAGGTACATGTTTGTCGTCCTGCTGCTCTACCTGTATGATGTGTGTAGGTGCTAGAGATGCTTCTTCTCTCATTGTCAATGTTCTGTTTTTTTGCTGACTGGTTGCAGAGTGTGGAAACTACTGCATCAATAGTAAGTAGAGGAAGTACTTACCATCTCCTATAGACAAGCCCTATAGATGTTGGGGCATATAGGTGGCCTAAAAGGTGTGGGTGGGGGGCCTTCCACTCTAGCAGCTCCCATTCTGGTGGCACCGGCCCATCCATGCATTACAGACCCGGCTTCCCCTGGTGATATCCACTGCTGTTAGGAAAGCCGGACCTGCAGTGATCGTTGGGTCATTTGTGTAGTCTTCAGGAGACAAGCCCTGAAGTTTGGGCAGTTCTGTGACAATACATAGAGAGCACACATAGTGGTCTTTGGGGTCATATGAATAGGAAAAATACCTTTCAGTTAATGACCAGTAATGTAGGATGCTGGGAGTAGTAGTTTCACAACAGCTGAACAAACACAGTTTGGAGATCACCTTGATTTGGCTAAGTTGAAAAAGTTGCTATGCAGGGGGCTTGTACACAGTCGAGTCACATTATTAGGACCACCAACTACTATCCAGAGTAACAGTCGTATGCAGCACAGACAGCAGCTAGATGGACTCGGAGTGACTCAGTAAGGTCATGGTAGGTTGTCGCAGATATCTGGAGCCAACTCCAACCCACAGCTGCTGGAGGGTCCATAGAGCCAACACCACCATCCAGGGCCCCACAGATGCTGGAGGGTCCATAGAGCCAACACCACCATCCAGGGACCCCACAGCTGCTGGAGGGTCCATATAGCCAAAGCCACCACCATCCAGGCCCCACAGCTGCTGGAGGCCCAAATAGAGCCAAAATCACCATCCAGGGCCCCACAGCTGTGGAGGTCCATAGAGCCAACACCACCATCCAGGGTCCCACAGCTGTGGAGGGTCCCATAGAGCCAACCCACCATCCAGGGCCCCCAGCTGCTGGAGGGTCCATCGAGCCAACACCACCATCTAGAGGCCCCACAGCTGCTGGAGGGTCCATAGAGCCAAACCCACCATCCGGCCCCACAAGCTGCTGGAGGGTCCTTTAGAGCCAAAACACCTCCGGGGGCCCCACAGCTGTTGGAGGGTCCATCGAGCCAACACTACCATCCAGGGGCCCCACAGCTGCTGGAGGGTCCATAGGGGTAACACCACCATCCGGGGGCCCCAAAAGCTGCTGGAGGGTCCATAGAGCCAACACCACCATCCAGGGCCCCACAGCTGCTGGAAGGGTCCATAGAGCCAACACCACCTTCCAGGGCTCCACAGCTGCTGGAGGGGCCATCGCGCCAACCCCACCAGCCGGGGGCCCCACAGCTGCTGGGGGGGCCCATAGAGCCAACACCAACCATCCAGGGGCTCCCACAGCTGCGGGAGGGGCTTAGAGCCAACACCATCATCCAGGGGTCCCATAGTTTCTGGGGGGTCCATAGAGCCAACACCACCATCCAGGGGTCCCACAGCTGCTGGAGGCTCCATAGAGCCAACCCCCACCATCCAGGGGCCCACAGCTGCTGGAGGGTCCATAGACCCGACACCACCACCCGGGGGGCCCCACACTGCTGGAGGGCATAGAGCCAACACCACCATCCAGGGGCCCCATGTAGTTCTGGAGGGTCCTTAGAACCAAACCACATCCAGGGGCTCCCACACTGCTGGAGGCTCCATAAAGCCAACACCAACCATCCAGGGGCACAGCTGATGGAGGGTCCAAGAGCCAAACCATAATCCAGGGGCCCCACAGTGTGGGGGGATCCATAGAGCCAACACCACCATCCAGTGCCCCACAGCTTTTGGAGGGCCAATAACCCAACCACCCCCAGGGCCCCCAAATTTTTAAATTCGGTCGGGGGAAATTTAGGGACGGGGCACACTTGGAAGTAGGGTCCTGCTTTTCCAACAAGTCGGATTTTTCCGGCCATGAGATATGTCCCTTTGCCCTTGGGGGAAATTCCATCCCCCCAGAAAGAAATCACCATGTAGGTTAGGGGTTACAAACTTTGATTTATACAAAAATTTAAAATTAGGACCCCCTTCACAGAATGAGGGGCCCCAGATTGCCACAAAAAACATTCCCCAGACCATAACGCTGCCACCACCAGCTTGTGTTCTTCCAGCAATGTTTGCAAGGTGTTTGTTCTCAGATGTTTCTATCTTAATACACCAATGTCTATTTGTTCGATGAAGCAGAACACGTGACTCATTGGAGAAGACAACCTTTTGTCCAATTCCGATACTGATGCGAACATTGAAGCCTCTTCTGATAATGGAATTTGCTTAGCAGAGGTGCAGTGACATCCATCTGCTCCAGGGTCCCATACTCAGTAGGGTAAGCAGAGGTGCAGTGACATCCATCTGCTCCAGGGTCCCATACTCAGTAGGGTTAGCAGAGGTGCAGTGACATCCATCTGCTCCGGGGGCCCCATACACAGTAGGGTTAGTAGAGGTGCTGTGACATCCGTCTGCTCCTGGCCCCATACACAGTAGGGTTAGCAGAGGGGCAGTGACATCCGTCTGCTCCGGGGGCCCCAAACACAGAAGGGTTATCAGAGGTGCAGTGACATCGTCTGCTTGGGTCCCCATACAACAGTGGGTTAGCAGAGGTGCAAATAACATCCGTCTGCCCAGGGCTCCATACACAGTAGGATTAGCAGAGGTGCAGTGACATCGTCTGTTTCCGGGGCCCCATACACAGTAGGGTTAGCAGAGGTCAGGACATATGGTCTGCTCCAGGCCCCATAACACCAGAGGGTACAGAGGTGCAGTGACATATGTCTGCTCCAGGGCCCCATACACATTAGTTTTAGCAAGGTGCAGTGACATCCCGTCTGCCCGGGGCCCCATACACAGTATGGTCAGCAGAGTTGCAGTGACATCCGTCTGCTCCGCCCCTATTCAGTAAGGTTACAGGGTGCAGTGACATCCTCTGCTCTGCGGCCCCATACACATAGTGTTTGCAGAGGGTTGCAAGTGGACATATGTTCTGCTCCAGGCCCCATACACAGTAGGGTAGCAAAAGGGGGGCAGTGAATCCGTTGCTCCGGGTCCCCATACACATAGGGTTAACAGAGGTGCATGACATCTGTCTGCTCTGGCCCCATACACAGAGGGGTTTGTAGAGGTGCAATGAATCCGTCTGCTCCAGGGCCCCATACACAGTAGGGTTCAGAGGGTGGGAGTGACATTCTGTTCTTTTTCCAGGGCCCCATACACAGTAGGGTTACAAGGTGCAGTGACATCCGTCTGCTCCGGGGCCCCATACACAGAGGGTTAGCAAAGGTGCAGTGACATCCGTCTTTCTCTGGGCTCCATACACAGTAGGTTAGCAGAGTGCAGTGACACAGTCGCTCTGGGGCTCCCTACCAGTAGGGTTAGCAGAGGTGCATGACATCCGCTGCTCCGGAGCCCCATAACAGTAGTTGTTAGCAGAGGTGCATTGACACCTCTGCTCCAGGGCCCCAACACATTGGGTTACAGAGGTCCACGACATCCGTCCCTCCGGGAGGCCCCCCTACACAGTAGGGTTAGCAGAGTCCAGGACATCCGTTGCTCCGGGGCCCCCATACATAAGTATTGTTAGCAGGGTCAGTGGACATCCGTCTGCTCTGGGGCCCCATACACAATAGGATTAGCAGAGGTGCAGTGACATCCGTACATAGAGTTCGCTGTTGTGTTAGACACACGTCCCCCTGGGTCATTTTGGAGGTGAGCTGCTCCCCTGTATCTGATGTTCACCTCTTACATCAGTGGCTCATGGTGCTCTGCAGTTTCCTCATTGATTATTCACAATGGCGCCATTTGTCCACTCACGATACTTTCACCACAGCAGCCACCAACAATTTCAAAACTGCGCTGTGTCAGAAATACCCTTGGCCCAAAAGCCAATAATCATCCTCTTTTGCAATCCTGATAAATCACCTCTTTCACCTATAACAGTAACAATGTGTGCAGACAGCCTATCACAACCCCTTTTAAAACCCACCAACCAGTGGGGGCCACAATTAACTTTCCTTCTGACTTTGCACTGGCGATGCTAGAATGTAGGAAGGGGTCATAATAATGTGATTCTGCTGTATATGTCCTCTCATTTGATCATGGGATAGGGTTGATGCAACGTTGGGTGTAGTTGTTCTCTGTAGTTATGCTCCACCTGAGATGTGCACTAGTTATTCCACCAGAGAATAGCGAGTTTAGCAATCTTTAGGGTTTAGCTATTGCTCCGTGTGAAGTCTGTATCGTGCACAAAGTAAATCGCCCAAAAAGTAACAAACATAATTGTTTTTAGTCTTACAGAGGGCCATGAAATTCCACAATTTATTTGGGCGAAGTTTTTCCATTATGACGTCGGAGATTCTTAAAAGGTAAGTGGATAGATGGGTGCAGGAGAATAGGGTGCAGGAGCATAGGGTGCTGGCTGCTGCGGGAATGGGGTGAGAGCCGCCCTGTCGTGGCAGAACTGGGGTAGAACACCAAGGGCCACATGTATGAACCTGTTTTTGGTCTAAAACTCACTCTTTTGCCCATAGGTTACTATGGGCAAAAAACATAGTTGCCAACTTTTGAAAATGACAAAGCAGGAGATCTTAGTAAGCGGCGCGTATGGACACGCCCATCTTGTCGGTATGCCACACCCCTTCAAAAAGCCACACCCCCCACCTAACTGCATAACGGCTTTTTTAAAAAGCCAGGGAGATGCCCTTATAGCCAGGTAGTGCCCCCCATAACCAGGTAGTGCCCCTTTCAGGCCGGGAGATGCCCCCTCTGTAGCCGGGGAGAGCCCAAATTTTAGCAGGTAGATGCCCCCCTTTTAGCCGGTAGATGGCCCCCTTTGTTAGCCAGGTAGTTTCCCCCCCCCTTTTTTAAACCGGGGTGAATGGCCCCCTTTTTTTGGGCCAGGTAAAAATGCCCCCCTTTTTTTTCCCAGGTAGTGCCCCCATTGGCCGGGTGGGAACCCTCCATTTATCCAAAGGAAATTCCCCTCTTTTTCCCAAAGGTAAAATGGCCCCCTAAAGCTAATAAAAATAAAATAAAAAAAGGTCACTCCCCCAAACCAGGCCCCTTTTCACCCGGGGGCCCCCGCTCTGGACGTTTTTCTCCTCACGACCCCCGGGGGGTTTAGGCAGCCCCCTTTTTCCCTTCCCCCTGCGCCGCAAAAACCCTGAAATTCGGTAAACACAGGCGCCGGACATACAGGGGGAGAAGGGAGGAGGGAGCGATCCTTCCTGCCTCCTCCCTGAAACAGTGACACGAAAACCCCGGGCTTTTGAGCGGAACCCGCTTCCCCCGGGCCTGAGGAGCAGCCCCCCGGCGGAAATTTTAAAGGGACCCCCCGCCCCCTTTCGGGTGGCGGGGGAATGCCAACTCCCCCGGGAGGGGGGGGGGGCCCAAAAAATAGCGGGCCCCCCCCCCGCCAAAAACAGGAGATTTTATGAATGTTTGATGGCAAAAAAGTATTTTTAGACCTAAACAGGTTCATACATGTCCCCCCCAAATCTTTCCCCCGGGATTTTTGTTTCCTTTACACCCGGGTGAAATGAGGTCTAAAAATTTAATAGGGATGGAAGGTATGGTCCAGCACTTGGACGTCCTCTAATCAGGTCTGTACAGATAGTTGGATATATCAGTAGGTGTCAACCTAGATAGGAAGTCAAGCAGTTCCATCAGAAAGATTTCCATAGAAATTTTGGGAAATTTTTTTAAAAAATGGTAACTCCATTTGAAACCACCCAATAGAAAAGGGGAATTCCCTTCGGGGGGAACCCCCCTTTGACCAAATAATGGGCAAAAAAACCCCAAAAGCAGAAGACAACCCCCCGGGGAGGGAACATTGGACCTCGCCCCGGGACAACGGGGCCTTATTCAAGGAGATATTGTTTCTCATTAAGGAGACTTATTTCCAGGCAATGCTCCATGGGAAAATAATTATGCAAATTTGCTCTTTTCCAAAGGAAGAAAATGGTCACATAGTATAAAAACCACAAAACCTCCCCCAAAGGAAGAGTCTCCGATTTGTAGACACCTGGGAAGACATGTTGTAATCCTCAGGGGCATTTTATTTAGGGAGGGTCCTAGTCTTTTTTACCCAGATTTTTTCATTTTTTTCCAATTTTCCCGGGAAACCCGCGAACAAATATTTTTAAAGAGATTAAAAGACCACGGTAAGGACGGGTGCCCCATGGGGAAGGCACAGCCCCCAAGAGGCCCAATAGTGACTTTATCTCATTGGGCCTTCAAGACGGAAACCTAGTGTTCAGGTAAATTGGCGACACAACCCAGTCTGATGCCGCGGAAAGGGATTTTATTTTCAGTGTAACACCCCCCCATCCCACCAGGGGTTAAATTTTTTGGGGGCCCCCCAAAGTGGAGTTAAAATTCTTGGGGCCCACCAGGGGAGTTGTTCCGTGCCCACCAGTGGAGTTTATTCTTGGGGCCTCCCCAGTGGGATTTGTTTTCTTGGGGGGCCTACCAGGAATTGATTTTTTGGGCCTACCAGTGGAGTTGTTTCGGGGCCTTTTCAGTGTTGTTTCCCTTGGGGCCTTTACTATTTTTTGATTCTTGGGGCCCACCAGTGTTTTTGGGATTTTTGGGGCCCACCGGGGAAAGATGGTTTTTTGGGCCCTTTCCAGGGGAGTTGATTCGGGGCCCCATTTTTGTTTTCTTGGGGCCCCCCCCATGAAAATTGATTCTTGGGACCCACCATTGGGAGATTTTTTTTGGGACCAAACCGGGTGGAGTTGATTCTTGGGCCACCATTTGTTGATTTTTTGGGGGCCCACCGGGAAAAATTTGAAAAACCTTGGGACCCACCATGGAGTTTAAATTTTTTGGGAAACCAAAAAAACCAGTGGGGATGATTCTTGGGGCCTACCAGTGGAGTTTTTCTTTACCTCCCAAAGTACGGTTAAATTGGGTGGGGGCCCAATAAGGGGTTTGATTTTTGGGGGGCCCCACCGGGTGGGGGTAATTCCTGGGATTACGTCAACCCTACAGTACATACTTTTTTAAACCCCCTTTTGGGCATTTTTGCCTCTCTTTCTATCATTTTTTTTCCCCTGAAAAGGGCTTTCAGCCCCCCCCATGATCTGGGGTCCACCATGTCTAGGGGCCCACCAATCTCAGGGGCCCTATGGGCATTTTCCCCTTTGTGGGCTACCCCAAGTCTAGTTTTAGAAAAGGGTGTTTTAAAGGGGCCTTTTTCCCGTGTTTTGGCAAACGAGATTCCGGGACAAAAACCTATGGGTACCCTCCACATGTCAACTCTCCGGGTTGTACCCTTGGTTTGCAATATGGGTGCAACGGATCTAAAAAATGTTGACTGCAGCATTTTTTTTGAGCCATTTAATTTGAGAGTTCGGGTTCCCTGAAACCCATAATTCGGAAAGAAAGCTACTTTGGGAGCCTGTGGACATGGGGGGCCCCAAAAAATTTAAATTTCCATTTTCTTAAAGGGTGACTTTTTACCAAAAAAAATCAATTTTAAACATTATTAAATGATAACATATTTTTTTCCCTGGGCCCCCCAAATTTAAAAGGGGCCCCCCTATTAAAATTTTTTAAGCCCCACTAGTATTGTTCATAAAGCTTTTTACCCCCAGCCATAAAAGAATATAAAAATTTTAAAATAAACACAATTTTTTAAAACCAAAACTTTAAATTCCTGTACCAATTCTAAACCGGCCCCCTACCTACCACGTGAAAAGGCATAATAACAACATTGGTGCATTTTACTGTCATGGCCACCAAAAATTTGGAAACCCCCTTTTAAAAATCTAATCTCTGCTTTATCTCACCAGGAACAGGCAGCTTCAGACTCCTGGTTGGAGTTCCTGGTCAGACTGTGGGGGTTCTAAGTGTTTGGGATATACCCGCTCTTTTTTTTCCTGGGGGCATACCCAAATTTATATTAAAAGGGACTACAGGGGTTTTAAATTAAATTTTTTTTGCAAAAGGGCTACGGGACTCTACAGGGTTAAAACTTGTCATTCCCCCTTTGATAAACAAGCTCCTGTGTTTAGAGCCAAACACAGCATTGATGACTCACTATTTTTTAGGGGCAGTTTTGGAGCAACAGATAAAGAACAAGCGGGGAGAAGTGGTTTTCATAACCAAGAGAGAAATTTTGTATACACTAGCAGTAGATAAAATCTTCTTTATCTCCTTAACAAAGGAAAATCAACATAGCAATGTATTTGTTAATAGTTTTCATTTACCTTTCCCTAAATGTTAAAGCCACATGTTAAACGCTAAATGAACTAGCCAATGTGTTAAATGCCTATGAAAGGAAAGTTCCTATAGGTCCCATCCATGAAATAATCTACTCAATGTTTGGAGGAAGACTTTACCATCCTTACTTCTTCTCTCCATAGTTATAATTTGGGGATGGAAGGTCTCTATTTTTGGGCAATGGAACCTTCAAAATGGGAGATGGCCCCCCCCCCCCAAAAAGGGTGTACGGGAAAAACATGTTATTATTTTCAGAAGTGTAACTTGAAGCTCCTGACCCTAAGCAAAGTAAAATGCCCCCCCCCCCCCCACACCACACCCCCGTACCATTTGTTATCTACAATACTGGTGTCTCAGAAGGACTTTGGGGCCCCCCATGGCTGCTGGGCCTGGGCTGATGCCACCACTTTCGATACGACTGACCTACCATCTAATGCATATGGTTGTATGCCAACTGCCCTGGCAAATATTTTGGGAGAAATAAGGATCAGGTATTTGGGCTTCAAAATCAATGATCCTATGGAGATAAGCATCCACCAGGTGTCTGGCAGCAGCTTACTATTCTCTCACCAATGAAACCACATGCACAACCGACCAAAATGAGTGTGCATGTCTATGAAAGGATCAGGAGAAATGGCTCTCATCTAACACCTAAAGTCTATGACCACCTGTTATTAGCTATGAATGTACAAAATCTAAGTGTGAAAATGATGTTGTATAAAAAGCCTTAAATATTGGCCCGAAAATTGCAACTCCTTTGCTTCACGTCCCTATGACAACACTTTCTGCTGCTTTATTTGCTTAGTGTTGTCATGATAACAGTGAATCAAAATCCCCATTTACATCAAGATTACATCCTGCTCATCAATATGGGGCAGTTGTAGGTATGTATATATGTGTACATTGATGTGGATGGTGATATGGATCCGCACATTGTCCTTACGATAACACTGGTGCAAAAAACAATGAAGAGTGTGTAATGTATTGCATGTGACTGGTTGTTTTTTGTTTTCTTTCAGTGATGGTCAGTCTGGAAAGGTGACTGTGGACGATTATGGTGCTAGGACGGGAAAATCCCCGGGTCTAATGCGACAGTTGAATATTAATGGAGATCTTTATGTTGGTGAGTGATCCTATCAGCTCCTATTTGATAGAGATAAAAAAATTCTGTAGATATCCCAAAATCCCATACTTCATTTTCCTCTGATATCCTAATTAGAAAAGATCACAGTACCCACTACAGACCTCCAACTGGTGAGTGACAATGGCAGATGTCTACAACAAATGGACATTCAGTGGAATCACGCACCAGCGTTGGTCTCTGTTGTTGCCTGTTGCCTGAATATAGGCAATGCTTAAAAAACACATATTTCATATAACCAGGTCACTTACGTTAATGAACAAGTATGCGCTACATAGACGACGTTACTTTTGGGGGGGGGCTACAAAACATGTCTGATATACTATGTCTGTATTGATAGTATTCTGTATACATTCATACAGCTTTGTTTGAAAAATTTTTGTGAACATTTTGGGTGACATCTGTGAACTCGCAGGCGCCATTTTTTTAACTTGCCGCCGATACACCTGTTCTAAATAGATATGGAGGAGTGTGTGTCATATGACAGTATGAATTAAAGTGATGCACCAAGCTTTGTATGGCAGTTTCACATCAAACTTTGGTGCTTTCTAGGCGCATTAAAATGTGTCGTGTCCTCCGCAGAATAGTGTGTCAAAAGTTTTTTGGTGCAATATAGGCCAAAAATACCACATGAGAATTCATAGATGTCACCCTTTGTACTTAAGGTCTTTTTCTACATACCACATTTTGAATGTACCGGGTGTTAGTAGCAGCTTACACATAAAATTTGGGACGGCAAATTTAACTGTGCTGCCTACTCCTGAAAAATATCTCTCCAATCTGGTCAGTCATTTACTTTGATACTAAAAAAATGCTAGCCCATGCTCTCGTCATCGCCTGCCTGGACTACTGCAACGTCTTTCTCTGCAGCCTTCCGTCTAGCACTCATGTTCCTCTGCAAACTGTCGTCAACTCTGCTGCCTGTCTTGTCCACTTCTCTTCTTGCTACTCCCCTGCCTCTCCCCTCTGCCAATCCCTACACTGGCTTCCCATTGCCCAGCGTATCCAGTTCAAGCTACTAACCATGACCTACAAGGCTCTCCATAACCTCTCCCCTCCATACATCTCTGCCCAAATCTCCAGATATCTCCCCTCACGCAATCTCCGCTCCTCACAGGACCTTCTTCTCTGCTCTCCTCTTATCAGCTCCTCACACAACCGTCTCTAAGACTTCTCTTGTGCTTCCCCCACACTCTGGAACTCACTGCCCCAACACATCAGACTCTCTTCTCCTTTCACCAGCTTCAAAAGCAACCTGATAACCCAATTCTTCAGGAGCCTATAACCTAGAATAACCCCGCTGCCCCTACACCCTTCACAAATATGTCTGCCCCTCACATCTTGTCTCTTCCCCTCTGCCTGGGTTGTTAAGTCATTTATTATCACTATTGTACTTGTTTGACCTATATTAGGTATGTAACCCCCTCCATGTACAGAGCCCTGGAATCAATGGCGCTCAAAAATAATTAATAATAATAATAATAATTAATAATAATAATAATGATTATAAATCTGCCCCAATACTTTTCAGTTCATGCTATTCAACTTTTTACCCACAAATTTTGCATAATTTACGATTGTGGTGACTCAGACCTATAACATTTTTCAAGGAAAATACACCTTGGTGTGACAAATTAGACTTTTCTTTTTTTGGAGCTGGTAATATTTGTGCCAAAATGATGAACCAAAAATCAAAATTTTTATTTTATTAAATGTGTCTAAGACCAGATTTTGTCATGACTATAGGTAGAAAGAGGATATAACACAAAATTTGGAACAGCAATGATAAATTAGACTGTCCTAGTTATAGGTAGAAGGCGAAGCTTATACATACAATTTAGGAAAACAATAATCTGTCCCAAAATTTTTCAGTTTGTGCCATTCAACTTTCAAACATTTATGTCTATGATTTAGGATTATAAAATTGCACATAGAAAATGCACCAAAATGTACAATTAAACGTGTTTTTAAATTTTAGGTGGCTGACAGCTGGTAACATTTGTGGCAAAACTTTTAGCCAAAAATCAAATTTAAATAAATGTATCTAAAAACCAGAATTTTTTTGTCATAGTTATAGGTAAAAGGAGGAACCCACACATAAAATTTGGGACAGTAATAATAAATCTGCCCCAAAATATTTCTTCTTCTGCCAGCAAACATTTTTTACCAATATGTCCATGATTTATGATTGTGTTCCCCCAAACCTACAGCATAAAATTTGGCACAGAAAAAGCACCAAGGTGTGCCACAATTAGACTGTTTTTTCTCTTTAAATTTTAGCCAGTTTACAGCTGATAAAGTTTGTGTCAAAATTTGGAATCAAAAAATCAAATTTGAATACATTTTTCTCAACTCCTTTCCCATAATGCCTTGTGATATGCAGATGCTTCGTGGAGTGCAAAAGGCAATTTCGAATCTCCACACGCCTATATGGCGCTCTCCCTAAGAAGATATCTTCCCTTTCTGAGCCACTCATTGCCTCTCACTCAGCCAAGCCAACATCGCTCTGCTCTGTACTGACGAGGGGCAAACACCCCGAAACGGCTGTATACAGATGGGTGATAATGGCTTGGCTAAATATCCGTTTTGCTTTCCAAAGACCCAGTAGGTCAAAAGCAAATTGAGGATTTGTTACATCCAATAGAGGGCGCTTGAGCTTCTCAGCTCCTTTCCCATAATGCCTTGTGAAATAAATTTTTCTGAAATTCAGATAGCCGCTCTTACTTTTGAAAATTAGTGCTGTTGCATTGATTGCATTAGTCCTTTTTTGAAATTATTTTGCTCTATAATTAAGGCATCAGTAATGAATTTGCCCTGTTGGGTTTTTTGTTGGGTGGTTGGATGTTAT
Source organism: Phyllomedusa bahiana (assembly GCA_025379985.1). NCBI lineage: Eukaryota > Metazoa > Chordata > Amphibia > Anura > Hylidae > Phyllomedusa > Phyllomedusa bahiana. The sequence continues at coordinate 127,829 of JAODAL010004579.1, read as the reverse complement.
TCTCCTTTTGTAAGCTTTATTCCCGATATTGTATGAGCCCAATCCTACTAATAGTCTTCGGTTTTGGTTTTCAGGCGGGATGAAGGAGATCGCCTTACACACCAACCGGCAGTACATCGGGGGCCTTATAGGTTGCATCTCTCACTTCACCCTCTCCACAGACTATCACGTCTCACTGGTGGAAGACGCATCGGATGGGAAAAACATTAATACTTGTGGCTCCAAGGAGAGTCTGAGACATTCTGATCTTTTTTATGCTGATGGGAGAAGGGGGAGACTTTGCACTCTGAGGACAATCCGCAATCCTTGTCATTCCAAGTATGCTTCGAGAAAGCCAGAACCAAAAAAAAAAAGAATCTTCTAACAGATGTTTCCTCTTAGAAGACAAAACTGCAAATGGTTTCCGGCGCTGTGGAGAGCAGACTCATGTAGGACTATAGCGTGAGATATGCGTGCCTTTTCCGCACAGCCGTCCCCAAAAATGGTTGATCAGAAACCGGTCAATCTTAGGTCCACTCCGTGGTCAGTCACTAGTAGCTATTTATTGTCTGAGGACTCAGGTATAACTGCAGATACAAAGAGTTGCATCACTATTGTTTTATTTTTTGCCTTTTTAGGGTATTCTTCAGGGTCCTTGAGCTTAGCTCGCAGAGGCTGCAGTAAGCTCCTGACCACATAGACACCAGGAAAAGTACAAAAGTGGTCGTAATCAGTCTTATCTTCATAACAATTGATTTCCTTTCTATTCTTCCACAAAAAACTGCACAAGAAATCGAGGTAAAATTTGAGGGTGCAGGAACCCCAAAAATTATTATTTTAAAGGGGTTGTATCACTACAAAGAATAGCTTTCAACATGTAGGAAACACTAAATGAAGACGTTTTCCAAATATATTGCTTTGTTCATTTTTTTTTTAGTTGAGGAGCTACAAGTGATTTTATCACCTTCTTAGGGCTTTCTGGTTTCTCTAGGTACCAACCTGTTTGTTTGCTCTACCTCTGCTGTTTGTTCTATCTGATAACAGGAGAAAAAAAGAAAAAAAGAGGACGCGGCGCACGTGTGGTGTAAAAAAGCCCGAGCTAAAGGCTTATTATAAAAAAGTCACTTTATTCTTAAAAATTTGCATTTTTTTTTTATTTCAAGAAATTTTATTGATTTCACATATAACAAATACATAATTTAGGAGCTGGGCATCAGAAGTAAATCACAATATAGCAATATAAAGAGGAATTTAACAATGCTACCATTTTGACCACCTATCTCCAACAGCCACAGATTTCCTCTAGCAAGTGGGATGCATGCAGTTTATAGATAGGAAAAAATTTAGAAGCTCCAATAAAAAAATTTAAAAAAAAAAACATAACCTAAAACCATTTTCTGCATTTGATAATAAAAAGACCCATACCATTGGGAACTGTCTTGTTTACTGAAATTTTTTTTAGGCCCGGTCAAACCATTGTTAAAAGGGGTAGCTCACCTTCTTTGATTTATAGTCTACCTAGGGACCCTGCCAGTTTGCATTTCCAGTACCAGGTAGTTCCGAGAAAAAAAATTTGCATTTTTAAGAATAAAGTGACTTTTTTTATAATAAGCCTTTAGCTCTGGCTTTTTTACACCACACGTGCGCCGGGTCCTCTTTTTTCTTTTTTTTCATTTGGGTTACCACCCTTGGGGTCCCCGAGGATATCAGCGACTGCGCTTCCCCTACAAGGGGTCCGGAATATAAAAGCCCCGCAAGGCAATGAGTGTGTGCCCCTCTTAAAAATTGGCAACCTCAAAAAGGGGAGAGGAACCCCCTTTATATTTCTATTTTTTCTGTAACTATAACAATATTTTGGGGCCCCCCTTTTTTCCTTTGTTTTTACATCTGATAACAGGGGGACGTCATCCCAAGGTCCCCCGCACGAACTGTTGGCAGCCTGAGACTTTTTTATCTGACTTCAAAAAAGACACTAATTATACTGTTTTCTTTAGCCTGAAATTTCTGGACCCGGGGGCAGGAGATTGTTTTTTCTAATTAGCAGAGGGGCTAATACACAGAGTCATATGCTAATTACAGACAGCTTGACCGGAAGTGACGGGGGGCAGAATGAAATAATACAGCTTTGCTATATGAAACCGTGAGATGAGACAACCCCTTTAAGTTACATGGTACTTGTATACTGAGGAGGGGTGGATTGGAAAAGACATTGGGACACATTTATCAAGGCAGTTGCCGGCAGAATTCTGTCTTCTTAGGGCTTGTCCCCACCGCACCGGTTACTTGCCGTTTTTTGTAAAACCGCAAACCGTCTGAAAACCGACAAGCAACGTTCCCCCATTGACTTCAATGGAAAATCCGTGCAGCGGTCTAAACTAGAACATGTTCATTTTTCCGTCCGGTTTTCGGCAGAACATGTGGGTGCAAAGGGGGAAGGGCTTGAATCCACAAACCATAGAGAACAGCTGCCCCCCTGTGTGCCAAAAACAGACCAAATACCAGTCGCCCGACCTGTATTTGGTCTGTACCACGCAAACGCGGCCTTATGTGTTTTAGACTGTTTATAGACATCTCTGCGCTTTCTCCAAGAACAGGAGGTGTTATCTTGGTAAATGGGATGTGTCTTAGTGGAAAGGGGCGTGGCTTCATGTGCATCACCATGTGCCGAATTTTGACGCAGTTAGTTGCATAAAGTAAGCCGATTTATAAAAGGTGTAAAAGTGGACTAGACAGTCTAACTAAACACTAAGGTGTGTGCATTCATATAGTTAAAAGGGGAAAATGTGTCAAAAATACTATTGTTTAAACTACGTTTTATGTTAAACACATTTTTTAAGAATTTTTGGTTATATTTTTTTTCAATTTTCCATATCACTTTCAATTTTTTAATAATTCTTAAGTCCTGCAGTTTTCACTTTGGCCATAGGCCTAATAATAGTCCTGACACTTCCTGTTCCCGTAGAGAAAGATTCTCAGGCTGTCTGCTCATTATCAGCACAAAGAGGTTCAAACTGGAAAAGGGGACACCGGTGTGATAGATAACACAGGATCCACCAGTCACAAGAGGAGATAGTCACAGTTCCCCCTTTCACCTCCCTGCACACTGACTTCTTCCCAGGCAAAGAGTATGCCTAGAAAACTCTACTATAGAAGCGAATGGGACTGAGTCAGTCTTAAGTCTCCTATGTGCATGAAGCTGCTGTAAAGCATCTCTCTGACTGCCATTAAAGCAGTGCAAACAAGGCCTAGTGGCCAAAGTGAAAACTGCAGGACTTAAGAATTATTAAAAAATATTGAAAGTGATATGAAAAATTAAAAAAAAAAAAAAAAAAGACCTAAAAAATGTGTTTAACTTAAAAATGGGACTTAAACAATTAGTCATTTTTTAATGACACATTCCCTTTAAACTGTCTAGGATTTAGGGTATGTTCACACGATATTTTTACAGCCCGTAACTGTGTGCATTTGTTTACTTGCAAGCTCCTCATTGCTCAAAGGCCGGGACAAATATTGGCCTCCTATACCTTTGTATTTCTCGGTGCATAAACACCCCAAAAATTGACGTCCATTCTTTTACAGCTGAAAAATACGGGACTAAAATCAGTGTTGTCTGCATTTTACACTGCACTTAATGCGTGCTTTACATAAACATTGTTTGAAGCATATTTTAGCGCGTACTTCGGCGAAAATTATGCGCCAAAAGGCGGCGTGTGAACATACCCCTACACAGGATTGCTAAATCTGCCCCAATGTGTTACAGATGAACATAGGTTCTGAAAGGAACGTCTATATTAGCAAACCATAGAAGGGATTTCAATTTGATAGGATGAGGCCCTTCTTACCTGAACACCAACAATTAGACAGAGAAAGAGCCGCTACAAAGAGCGTCTCTCTCTCTGGAGGACCCAGCCTGTCCTTAAAAGGGTTGTCTCGCTACAAAGAATAGCTTTCAACATGCTGGTAACGCTAATTGAAGACATTTTCCAAATATATTGCGTTGTTTAATTTTTTTTTGTTGAGGAGCTACAAGTGATTTTTTCACCTTCTGTGCTCTCTCGGGTTTCCCAAGTGACCGACCTGTGTACTCCTTCTCCCCTGCTGTTTGTTCTATCTGATAGCAGGGAGTGACGTCATGACACAGGTAATGGCAGCACAGAACTCCAGACAGTGAGAGCTTGTAGGTTATCTGATCTTTCAGACAATAGCCAGTAATTACTGCTGTTTACTTTACCTCAGAAGCTTCCCTGGACCTGACAGCATGAGATTTATCTAATCAGCAGAAGTCTGAATACACGGAGCTCATATGCTAATTACAGACAGCTTGACCAGGAAGTGACAGCGCAAAGCAGCATTATTTCATTCATGCATCCTATGAAACTTTGAGATGAGACAACCCCTTTAAGTCTCGGTCACAGCCCTTTGATTTCAATGAGAACAGTGTAATGCTTCATTTCTCCTGTGGTGGCGCTGCTGAGGAATGAAACCCCTGCTACCAGGTTCTCCAAAGTTCAGTGCTAATTTTTTTAGTCACATCATCTCGTGATTCCAGTTTCTATAGGTTTTTAGATTTCTGGGAGACTGATGTCACCAGGTGCACAAGGTTTTGTAATGTCACTTTCAGGAGGCTTTTAAGCATTTGGTTTGGTCATACAGCCTCCCAGTCTTTTCTATTGTATTCTGGTGGTATAATAAGCATGGATCCAAGCTTCCATAAGCCATCCTGAATTAAAGGGGTTTTCTCACTACAATGGTTAGCTTTTAAAATGTAGGGACAAGTAAATTAATACATTTTACTAAATACATAGCTTTTTTTTACATTGCCCTAGTCCAGAGATTTTATCTGCTATAAGAGCACACAAGTGTATCTAGGATATATCACCTGAGTAGACAGAGATCCAGACATCACCATGGTTGGACGGAGCAAAGTCTTCACCTCTAACAAGATTATCTTCGATAAGCAATTATTTTCACTCCTTGGAGCTCTGTAGCCTTGTTTATTCCTTTGTTTGTCTTCTGCACTTATGTCAGTGTAACAGGATCAGCTAGTTATAGAGGAGCTAAATATGCTAATCACTGCTTTAGAACCACCCACAGTCTGAGCAAGAAGTGTGAAGCTGCCTGTGACTCTGTGAAACAGCATGGTGAGAAAACCCCTTTAAGCACAGATTAGTAACCCCAAACCACGATTTTTTTCTGGAAAAAAAAAGGACACACTGTCTTAAGGAAGTGTTAAAGGGGTGTTCCCACGTTACCCATATTGATGGCACATTGCTAGGATATACACTGTCTAATAGGTATACTCTCCTCTGGGACCTGCACCTGTCTTGAGAATGAGTCCCGAAACTTTTCAGTTTTGAACAGAGAGCTGGTTGGAATCAATGAGGAGTTGCAGGTACAGTGGAGCAGATGTGCCATCAATGCCATCATGCATTTATATAATCTATAACAGTGGGCATGATGGGGAATGTAGTTTCCCAACAGCTGGAGGGCCGCAGTTTGAGGATGCCTGGATCAGACTTTCTACCTCGATAAAAATGTTACATTGGTCCTAAGTTTTCAGTGCGATATTAGACCAAAGCTCCAGTTGATTTCACCTTCTTATGTCGCACATGGTTCTTCACCTAAATGTACTTTTGTATTGAAAAATCTGATTAGTAACGCAGGTTGAGATGGAGAATAGCAGTAATGTTGCTATAAAGGGTGCAGAGGTACCAGTTATAGCTTGGCGTGAATGCCATAGGAGGCTTCCATGAGATCAGTGGTATAAATGGCAACCACCCAATTAAACAAATAAATACATAAAAAAAATTTCTAAATATATAAAAAATAAAATCACCCAACTAAAAAAATACATAAAAATTCTAGATATAAAAAAAACTCTCAATTAAAAAAAAATCTATCCAAATATATTGATTTTTTATTTAAATTAGGATATATATGTATGTATTTTAAAGTTCTTCTATGTACATGACTTCCTGGTTTGCCTCTCTGAATTCCCCTATGGGAGCTGATAGCGCAGCAGTGAGGGTTGCTTGACGGTTCTTCTTCTAGGCCGACTATGGCCTGAGAGGTGTAGGTGTTATCAGCAGGACCTGAGAAGTGTGAAGAAAGCTGGAAAGCGTTCCCAGTACAGAGGAAGATTAACTGTCATGCATTGTTCATTTCCATGGGGGTCTAGTCTAATCTCACCTATCCCTGTCCAGGGAACAATACAGTAATCATTATGTCCTTACCTTCTATTTGTAGGAATATTAGGTTTGACAAAAATACTCCTTTCTGATGAAAGTGTCCCTTTAATCACCCTATGGTGCTTCTATGGAGCTTTGTAGTCTTTGGCTGCCTTCCTCTGAGGGGAGGGCAGAGTACATAGGAGGGGTTCTAGTTCTCCATATCGCGCTGCCCTAGTAATCAGATTTTAAAAATATTGTAGGAAGAGCTGAGAGATATCTTCGCCCTCCAGACTGGTTCTATGATCCGACCGACCGATTTTGTATTGTGCTTGGACTCCATTTTGTAGACCCGACCTAGGGCATTTTGTACTTGTCTATTTTTCTAGAGGCCACAGTATAGATTGTTCTCCTGAGCTTCGCCCGACCTCGCCCAGATCTCCAGACGTCGTACTCTTTGCACAGTTTCCACGTGTTTGTCCTATAAAGCCGTCTTTTTGTGTTTTGCCGTTTGTCCATTTACTTCTGATACTTTTGTAATTTTTTCGTTATGTTTGTTTTACATCTTAATAAAATATTAAAGTCTTGTAGTCTTGTATCTTTATTTAGGATCGGGGGGGTAGACCCCCATGGGTGCAATCACGAGCAGCAGGAAATCCCTAAAAGATGGGTCTGCTTTCCCGTCCTCCCCCATGAACAGCGCCACTCTTGGCCAAAGGCCATGTCTGGTATTGCAGCTAATCAAAGTAAATTTCTGCATTACCAGATGTGGCCGATGATGGAGGGTGGCGCCACTCCCAGTCTAAGTAGAAGAAGCCGTAAAGATGTAGTCTGTGATGTCAATGTTGATTTTTTTTTGGTCCAGATGTGGCGCCACCCTCGTTCATTGGCCACGTCTGGACTTAAAAAAAAAAAAAAAAAATTCAACATTATTGTCATCTCAAACTACACCTTTAAGGCTTCTTCTACTTGGACTGGGTCCATGACCTATGATATAGTATAAGAATGGACCACAGTCATAGAGGAGTTAGAACATGCAGGAACGCAGGCAAGTTTTTACTTTTTCTTTATATATTTTACCATAAATATGTAATTTGGGTTATATTTGCCTAACACTATATATCTGTGGCCTGGTCTGGATCTGAGGGGCCAGTCTGGGGCCCATTACAGTAGAAGCCAGTGCAATGCCCACAGGAACAGCCTGTCTTTCTCATGGTCTAGACCACTGGTACCCACCTTTGTCTCTCCAGGCTGAGCAGAGAGCATCTGCATGTTTACTCAGATAATTACATTACAACCAGTGGATTCTCTATACAAAAGATACAAGATCTTTCGACCCAGTCCCTTCAAAGCTCGTTCATGTTCCCTGTCATCAGATAAGAAGTGCAAACAACACAAGCATGACCAGATCAGCTCCTGGTCCTGTCTAGTGTAAACTGTCAGGAAACTAAGGGCATGTAAGTCAGGCTGTAGCTCTCAGAGGCTTCACTTTTTTGGTGACATATTTAGAAAAATGATTAAATATCCATTTTGGAGGATCCCACGTCAACATTAGATCATGGCAAAACCCCTTTAAAGACACAGTCAGATGATTAAAGAGGCTTGAAACATGTCTAGGGATTTAAAGCTAAACCAGTAACCCCAGCCCATATAGAGAGTCTTCCATATGTCTCAGGGTGTTTGCCCCTCTTTAGTGGAGAGCTGGGTTCTAAGGGAGAGGCTTCAGATATATCTTCAAAAAGGGAAAGGTTTCTCTTGAGGGAGAGACATCATAAAAGGTGTGTAGAGACTTACAAGCTATGAATGCTCTACTGAAATGTAAAAATATTCAAATTCCAGTGAAGCATTCACGACTTGTAAGTCTCTATACACCTTTTAGGAGGTCTCTCCCTCAAGAGAAATCTTCTCTCTTTAACTCCTTAGCACATCTTGACATACAGTTATATCCAGGACTGGGACAAGGTATTCTGGTGCCCTAGGCAAATAAGGCATATAGCACCCCCCAATAGAAAATTCAGCCCATGCCATACCTCCTTGCACCCCTTTCCTGCCCTAGGCAATCGCCTACCCGTTGCCCCGGCCCTGGGTGTGCCATGGAGATCATGTGGGCACAGCGTTGATAAGAGATAACTGTTCTCGGGCGTTTAACTCCTTCGCTGCTATGGGTAATAGTGACCGCGGCAGCCGAGTTTGCAAGAGGGAGGGAGGGAGCTCCCCCCGTTCTCCATCGGCATCCCCGCGGGTGGTTATCATGACAACCGGGGGTCAAACGATGGCCTCCAGGTTGTCTATGATGCGGTCCTGTTAGGCCCATCTGGAGGCGGAGCCTGACAGGCTGATTGACAGTTGCATTATACACTGCAGTACAGGCATGTGCTGCTATGTATTATAGTAGCCATCTAATGATCACGGAGTATAGTCCCATAGTGGGATGTGTGTGTGTGTGTGTGTGTGTGTGTGTGTGTGTGTGTGTGTGTGTGTGTGTGTGTGTGGGAGGTGGGGGGGAATACAAGTGGGGAAAAAAATATAAAAGCACAGTAAAACACATACACTGCACTTTACCCATTAAAATCATATACCCTATACCCCAAAAGTGGTTCCAATAAAAATGTTAGTTTATCCTGCAAAAAAATAGAAAAAATTGTGTTTCTCTGCTCATATTTGCTGTACTCCAGTAAAAAATAAAATGTAAAATTATAAAATTTCACCTCCACTTGGCTTTAACATCTGTGAAACACCTAAAGGGCTTACAAGTGTTGTATAGAATACTCAGAGGGGTACCTTTTTTAAATGGGGTGATCTATGGGGTTGTCTACCATACAGAGTCAGAACTGAAGTAGTGGGGGAAAAAAAAAAAAAGTGTTGCAAATTTTTTTGAAAATGTTAACGTTTACTACTAAAATCCCCGTTGTGTCCTAAAAAATTAAAAGGATGTTTAAAAAATGAAGTCAACATAGACACGTAGATGTTAACGATTTACTATTTTGTTTGGTGTGACTGTCTTACACGCAGACGTGTTTTAAACTTTGAAAATGGCAAATTTTTCCAAAATTTCACAGCATTTTGATATTTTTTACAAATAAGGACTGTATCGACAAACATTACTAACTTACAGCACAATGGGTCACAAAAAAACAAACAAGCAGTCTCAAAATGGCATGGATAGGTGAAAGCATTAAAAAGTTATTCCCGGGTAAAAAGCGACATTAAGTAAAATTGCGATTTGAAAGAAATAGAGCTTGATCCTAAAGTCCCAACCAGGCTTAGACCTTAAAGGAGTTGTCTCACTACAGGCTTTCAGCCTACCTCAGTGTGTCTGGCAGCATAGGATTTTTTAATTCAGGGGAGTGCTTCTTGTCTGCCTCTTCTCCTCCCTCTTCCCCCCTCCCCTCAGCACACAGACAGCTCTCCTCCTCCAACTGCAATAACTTCTATACAGCAGGGGGAGTGCGAGGGAGTTTGCTGCCAGGGTTAAACCTGTGTGTGTCTGCCTAGGTCTGCTGCTCACTGCTGAATCAGCTGCACAGAGTCAGGAGACAGCAGGGAGAGGGCTGATCTATGAGTGTGGAGAGGTCTGTGAAGCCGTGTATGCTAATAGCAGAGCAGGGGGGGATGTAAAGGTTCCTATACCCCCTGCTTAGCATACAAATCTCCACGGACATCTCAAGCAACAACAAACAAACCCTGTCAGTACAGACAAAGGGCAGCTGTGAAGCGTGTTACTATAATCAAGATGTGTCACTAATACAGCAGAGCAGGAGGGAGCAGGCACACACAGGGTTAATCCAGGCAGCACAGCTACACAGACACAGAAGCCAGAGCCCTCCCCCTCCCTTCCCTACAGAAGCATCACAAGTGGCCTCATACTGTGCGGGAGGGGCTCTGTGCTCTGACCTGTATTGAGAAGCTGATGAGTCACCAGCACTGGCAGCCAGTAAGAGAAAAATCAACAGCTCGGTGGCTATAGTGATTTGAGGAGCTGATGCACTCCTACTACCAAGGATAACTCAAAATCAGTAGGACATTTGTAATGAACATATATTGCAAAGCTGCTTGTTTTTTAAAGATCTTTTAATTAAAACCCAATCATTGTAGCAAGACAACCCCTTTCAGGGCTTAAAGCTCGGAATAAAGCTCCTTTTACAATAGAAGACCTCAGCATGGACACGTGATATAGAAAGTTCTGCACTTTGTAACTTGGTAGATGATATACTTTTTATAAGTGAAAAACCATCAAATATTAACACAGAGCTACTGGGGTCATGAAACTTATTAGTGGTGATAATTGTCATTCTGCTCAAGTTCCAGCTTCCAAGGTACAGTGTATACGTTAAGTCAGGCCTGCACAATACACGGCCAGGCAAAAGATATTTGGCAGCCTGTGAAATGGTAATGTAAACTTTGGCCCAAAATGGGCACTGCCACCCAGTTTTGGCACAAACCCCGGCAGTCTGGGACATTTTTAGCTTCAGGTAATGCAAGTCTGCTACAGACTTGCACAACTACTGCTAGTCGGGTGCTGGGCTATCTAGCAGAAGTTGTCAAAACACCGTCCCCTCTGACCTAACTTCCTGCAGAAGCTTCAGTACACACACTTCTCTATAGCCGTTGGCACTCTCTAATTCAAAGTAGTCAGAAACTAACCTCAGACCTATAAACCAAATGGTGTCCAAATGTAAAGATCCCCTTTAAAAGAGAAGGGGTTGTTCTATATTAAACCTTTTCAAATTGTAGTCTCAGTCATGAGCCCTACAACTTAGAAGCTGCTCTGCGGGGGCTGTATTACTCAAGCTAATTGAGGGCGGTCCTGAGCAGAAGACCCTCCCCATATCCTTGAAAAGGATAGATTTTACCTGAAAATTTATAGGCAGTAGAATCTCCCCTACTTTAGTCCTAAACACTATCCCAGTCTGATTTGCAACACCAGAAAACTGCATCCTTGGCATGGTGAGCTCGTGGTTAGCACTTACCTTACAGCATCGGTCACGAGCTTGACCAAGGACAACATCTGCATGCAGAGGCGTAACTTCAAGCTCTTGGGCCCTAGTGCAAAAAGTGAAATGGGGCCCCCTAGTTACCATGCACCATTTATAATAGTGGTGTCTTCTTATGTGGCAGAAGGGCTTTTGGGCCCCCTCAGACTGCCGGGCCCGGTAGCGACTGCTACTGCTGCACCCCCTGTAGCTACGCCCCTGTCTGCATGGACTCTGTGTTCTTGTGGGTCCTCTCACACTCTAATAATATCTGGATGTTAACTGGTTTCCTATAAAATTGGCCCCAGTTTGTGTGTGAACTAGGAAAGCAACTACTTTATGCATCCAACTTGCAGAAAAAGTCAAAAAGTTACAAAAATAAAATTTAAGAAAAAAAAAGAAAAAACTCATTTTTTATATCAGATTTTATTTTATTTTTTTACATAACCAAAACCTGGCTCAAATAAAAAGCAGCATTGAAAATTTACTTTATACAAAGGAAAAACAAAAATACTGTTCTAGCTTATGTAACCAGAGTGCTGATTATGTGACATAGGCATTGCTTGCACGGTACAGCGTAACACACATGGATACTAAAGAGCAATCACAAGAGGTCTACTGGCAGTGTCCATTTGGAGGGTTTGACGTATCCGTCACCTAGGAATTCATCGTCCTACAGAATCCACAAGTGAAACGTCACAAAAATAAATAGGGAAAACCCCAAAAGGGTCTGAAATGCCCGGAAGGAACTTTCTGATGCAATAGAAAATAGAATATAAAAGCAAAACCCCTGCACTGGGATGAGGCAGTAGGTCCAGAGGTAATAATTGCTTCCAGGACCTGGTTGGCTCCAATGGTGCCACCAGTACTTTAAATGGTAGATGGGGGGCCCTATTATAGGTACTGCATTTGGACTCAGGAGCTTCCATTTACACCACTGACCCTATAGCAGAATCTCCAGGCCAAAATGAAGGTGATATGGGGGACCTGCTAATTACGCACTTGATCTAGACATACATGGTCTTGACTGGGTGCTCTTTGTTGACATGAAAACAAACCATTAGGGGCTTGTCTACTTGCTGAGTAGTGCCCCCCACCCCCAATTTCTCATCTGAGCCTTGTAAGGGTTTTAGGTCTGGTTCCCATCAGTGCTGGAGGTTCGGTAAAGTACCTCCATCATAAATTCCACCGAAAATGATGGGTACCCCATGATGGAAACCCAACTGACCTTAGAGTCTATAGGAGTCATTGGGAAATATTGGGTCCATCATGAAATGGATTCAACACTGCTGTCACTTTCAGTTTCTATCATGGAACAGAAAAATGGATGTGAACCACACCTTACCCTCACACCATACTCAATCTATGGTTGAACCTACTGGGGTCTACCCCATTCCCAACAGTCATCAGCATGAGTCCTTAAAATAGGAGTTTGACCACCCCCTCCTTCAGAGAGAGCACCAATCTTCACCAAAGCCCATGACTGGTAAAGCAGGTCAACTCAATCAATTTGGAGTTACTGCGATACCAGACGCAGCCTATGAACAAGGATGGTGCAGATTCTGGAGACAACAGAAGAACATTTTTGACTCTCGGACAACCCCTTTAAGGCATCTTCTACTTGGAGGGGATCCGTCACTTAGGATATCGTAGACGAACAGAGCACAGTCATAGCAGAGTTATAACATGAGAGTATCCAGGCACATTTTTACATATATTCTATGATAAATACATATTATGGGTCATCATTGACCATCACTATAGATCTCTAGCCCTATCAGCATCAGAGGGGCCAGTCTGGGCCCCAAGCATAGCCAGTGCAATGCCCACAGGAACAGACTGTCTTTGGTCTAGACCAGTGGTGGTCTCAAACTGCGGCCCACCAGCTGTTGGGAAACTACAACTCCCATCATGCCCACTGTAATAGATTATATGAATGCATGATGGGAGTTGTAGTTTCCCAACAGCTGGAGGGCTGCAGTTTGAGACCACTGGTCTAGACCAACAGGCTCCCACCCCTGTCTCTCCATTTGTTGCAGCCTACAACTCCCAGCATGTCCGAACAGCCTTTTGGGGTTGGAGAGCCCCCAATTTGGAGACCTTTGCTGTAGAAAACTTTATCAATGTCCAACATAAGTCAGGATACAAAACAAATTTGAACATCTAAGCTTTGCTCCAATTTGCCCAAGATTAGAGCAGATTAAATGAACCCAAGCAATGAACCGAGGGTAGTGACCTGAGCTTATTACCACTATATAAGATTCTGTGTCACTAAATTTCGGATAAAATATTGGGGCCAAAAATTGCAATTTTCATCTTTACAAAGAGAACATGAAGTGACGACCAACATGGAAATAATTGCCAGAGTCATTAGCAACCTGCAAAATTCATGAGAAATAACAACCTTCCATTATACTATATCCCGGGATCTGCAATGTTGGCTCTCCAGCTGTTTGTTTTAAGCTCATGGTGATGCAATGCAAGTGTATTAAAAGGGCACCCATTGTTGCTTCTAGTATCGGGATCTGCAAGTGTCTGCTCTCCAGCTGTTTGGAAACTACAACTCCCATCATGCATTTATATAATCTATATCAGTGGGTATGAGGGGAGTTGTAGTTTCCCAACAGCTGGAGAGACGACGTTGCAGACCCCTGTACTATATTGTCAGTAAGGACGGATTTAATGGAGAACAATCTGATACTAGTTTGTGTCCACAGCTCATATGCAGGGCTATGTGTCGACATGGTTACAGACTACAAACAACACAAGTGTAGTCAGATACTGCAGTCACTCTCCTATCTACGCTTACATCTTGCTAACATACATTTGGTAGGTAATGAAGACATAAGGGACTAGAGGTTTGGAGGAGTAGGACTGCAAGATCAGGCTACAGTCACCATGTAGACCATTGATCTGCAAAGTGCAGCCCTCCAGCTGCTGGGAAACTACAACTCCCATCATGCCCACTGATATAGATTATATAAATGCATGATGGGAGTTGTAGTTTCCCAATAGCTGGAGGGCCGCAGTTTGAGGATGCCAGATGTAGCAAACTGTGGACCTCCAGCTGTTGGGAAACTACAACTCCCATCACGAATTTATATAATCTATATCAGTGGGCATGATGAGAGTTGTAGTTTCCCAACAACTGGAGAGCCGACATTGCAGTCTATTGATGTAGACATTCTTCTGCATAGTATCTGAGATCAAAAAACAATACATTCAATTTTTATTTAAGGTGCTTTGGAGCAATAAAAAAAAACGGTTGCAAAAGTCTACATACTCTTCAAACCAGGCATCCTCAAACTGCGGCCCTCCAGCTGTTGGGAAACTACCACTCCCATCATTCCCACTGTTATAGATTATATAAATGCATGATGGGAGTGGTAGTTTCCCAATAGCTGGAGGGCTGCAGTTTGAGGATGCCTGCTTTAAACCCAACATGGAAAAACCAACCCAACCTACCACCATATCATACTGGAAGCACTGAATTAAAACTAAGTCCAGGCACTGATTTGGTCTTCGGTGTATAGCCCAGGCGTCCAACTCCTGCCTGTCACATCATCTAATGTAGCCCCCACAGAGCAGGAATGGACAAGGTCCAGAAGGAGCGGCTCTCGTCTTTTGGGTAAGGTCATTGTTTGACAAAGAGTGGCACCAGCTAAGAGACTGGGCGCCATCTTGGATTTGAATCCCGAGCGTGCACCTCACCCCTTTACCCCCATTTCGGCAACTCACAGGTGGTGGCACAGCTCCAAGAAACCTAATTGCTCTCCAAGGCCCTTGGAGGGCAACCATAATGCTGATGTGACCCTCGGTGAAAATTAAATTTGACCCCTGGTATAGATGATCCAGATCCAACCTCACTGGATAAACCTACAATAAGTGCAAGATCCTATCGGAATCCAAATAAAAACTTTAAAAAAAAATGTATTTTCATAAAAACATCTTGAGATTTGCTTCAGGGCTGTGATAAAGTAAAACATTGTAGTGCACTTAATAGTGTGGTTTCCTTTATAGCAATGTATATTATAGTACGAATACTTATGACGTTATACATGCATAGTTCATAGCAATTAGTATCCACCGTTATTCTGCATACATAGTAGTGTAACATTTATTCCTGATAGGTAATATTCACAACATGATGTGACTAGTGATCCACAACACGGACACGTATGGGTGCACTAGGCCATAGCAACATCTGCAGGTATCATACAGTGATCCAATCGAAGAGAACGTAGACAAGTGGCGGCTGCAATTTGCAAAAAACAAAAAAACAAAAAAAACACAACCTGTACCCATAAAAGCTGCCATGAGCAAACCAGCTCTCTCTGCCTCTCTCTCAGTAAAAATCTCAGCACGAACTCAAGCACTAGCAAGCAGCTACATTCTATCCTGCCCAAGTGCTCATCACACCCGATACTTAACAAAACTTCTGTGTTTGGAGGGGAAACACCGACAACAGATGGAGCTTAATAGAGGGGACTGTTGGTTTTATAGAAATAACACTTAGAGTTGTAGAGCTTTCTATTTACACACTAATAACCATTACTGATCAATAGACTGTAGGCTTCAGCTCACCATTTCCCAAATAGGTTTGTGGTCAGTGAATGAGAACATTCTTGTTTATGGTTAAAGGCAGTAAACCTGTACAAATGCTGCACCACACACCTCAAGAAGGCCTAGACAGTGCTAGTTAGACCTAACCCTAATGCACTCTAGACAATGCTCTGTGTCAGCTCACTCCAATAGCTGAATAAAAATTCTATAGTTAAGAGTACCTGAAATGCTCTCAAAACCCGCAGATGTAGATTAACAACCTATGCACTCTAGACAATGCTCTGTGAGCTAAACAGCCTGGACTCAAAGCTGATACATTCTACATAGCTAGTCCTGCTCTCAGCTGAGAAGTGGATACAATTGTATCTAGTCTAGACAATGCTCTGTGAGCTAAACAACCTGGAATCCAGACTGATAAATTGTACATAGCTGGTGCTGCTCTCAGCTGAGAAGTAGATACAATTATATCGATTTTAGACAATGCTCTGTGAGCTAAACAGCCTGGACTATGTACATTGTACATAGCTAGTCCTACGCTCAGCTGAGAAGTGGAAACAATTGTATCCAGTCTAGACAATGCTCTGTGAGCCAAAAAGCCTGGAATCCAGTCAGATACACTGTAGCAAAATGAGTAGAAAGATTAGTGCAGATGCTTAGTGTTTAGCTCACAGAGCATTGTACCCATTGCTCAGCTGAGAGCAGGAGAATGCATCAATATGGAGACCAGGCTGTTGCACTCACAGAGCATTGTCTAGACTGGATACTGTTGTATCCCTTTCTCAGAACTAGCGATGTACAATATATTAGACTGGAGTCCAGGCAGTTTTGGTCACAGAGCATTGTCTAGACTGGATGCAATTGTATCCACTCCTCAGCTAATTCTGTTCTCAGCTATGTACAATGCATCAGTCTGGAGTTGAAGCCATTTAGCTCACAGAAGATTGTCTATATTGAACACAACTGTATCACTTCTCGGCAGAAATAAGGATTAGCTGTGTACTATATATCAGTCTGGAGTCCAGGCTATTTAGCTCACAGAGCATTGTCTAGACTAGATACAGTTGTATGCACTCCTCAACTAAGATCAGGACTAGCTATGTACAAGCTGCCTCTGAATTTAAACAATGTTCTTATTCAATGACCTGAAAATGGTGAGGAATGAACAGGAACAAAATGTAGATTTCCTTCTACTTTTTTTTTCTATCTTACTATATAAGATATACAAGTTACTTTATATTCCCCTTTAAATAACCATAACTAACACAAATTAAAAAAACAAACACACAAAAAAAAAAACAGGTTAGTAGCAAAAAGTCATCAAATATTTAATAAAAAAAAACAGCAAAAATGTAAATATAAATTGGCAATAAAATCGATAATGCTGAGTGCTGTAACTTTACAATCAATAATGACTATATAAATCCTACAGTGCAAGGTCACCAAAAGTGAATAAAAAAAATAAAAATCAGTAAATAAAAAAAATATATATCACTAAACCCTGAAGTCTGTTGCTCTTCAGATTATAAAAAAAAGAATACTTCTAAACCAAAAATAAAAATCATTTTACACCCTGATTTTAACAGAACATAGAAAATACCAGGACAGAAAGGGAGAGCGAGTGAAAAAGGGGACATAGACATTTTATGGACAAGGTATTAAGAAGCTTCCACAGAATAATCTAATAATAAAAGGGGCTGTACTTGATTACAAAAAAAATAAAAAAAAATCAGATTTTTTTTTCCGCAGAAACAGCGCCTCTCTTTTCTATTGGCCATGACGGGTATTGCAGCAGATGAGGAAATGTCGGCAGACTTCAGGAGGGGACACACGCAATAGAGAAGAGTGGCGTCGTTTTTTATTAATAAGTAAAAAAAAATCCTCTTTTCTAGTCTTGGACACTTTATTTTAAAGCGAAAGCAGTAAGATTTATTGTGAAGCATCTTCATAATAATTGCTACTACCCAGGACTGGCTACACTGAAACCCAAAATGGTATGTCATAAAAGGTTCACGACTATAGCCAATGCTGCATCCCAATTTTACTGCTAATAGCCTTTTTTTAAAAAAAAAAAAAAAAAAAAAACCTGCAGAGCTATGCATTTCCTTGGTATCAGACCACAAACAAACCCTGTGTAGTCTGATCCCACATTCCTCTACTTCCTAGTAACATAGATGTGGTAGGTTAGCAAAATTTAAGAGATGATCGGCAAGATGACTGCAGGATCTAAATACAGAGTTTCTAGTTGGTCTGTTGCCATGGAGACACATAGGCACGCACAGGAGCTGTAGGCACAAAATGGCAGGAAAATTTTAATAAAGACTATTTGCAAAATTGCTTCTTTTGGATGGTTGTGACCGTGGACACAGGCAATGGACAGGAAGCTTCTATATCTAAAAAAAAATGGAAGGGGCCGAGTTCAAGTCATTTGTCCATCTGCATAGGATCATTACATAGACCTTAGTGCACGTCAATGGATGAGAGGTATGTAGGCTATAGACAAGGGGTCTTCAAACTGCGGCCCTCCAGCTGTTGGGAGACTACAACTCCGATCATGCCCACTGTTATAGATTATATAAATGCATGATGGGAGTTGTAGTTTTCCAACAGCTGGAGGGCCTCAGTTTGAAGACCCCTGCTATAGACCATCAGTGCACAATTCTCCACACCCACTGGAAGATGCGAGTATATGGTTTAATCACCTGACGTTACATCAATGGACAATGGTGTCAACAACGGGGACCCCTGCACCGAATGTATTCCCTTTATCAGCCATTTAAAGAGTCAAATTGCAGCAAAATCAGAAAAATTCACATATTCAGGAACCAAAGACGTCAATTACAAAACTAAGGCTAAGTTCACACGGCTTTCGCCCCGCAATTACGCCGTGTGGACGGGGGCGGGGGAGTGAGCGGGAGGCTGGCACCTCGCCGGCCCATAGACTTGCATTACCAGCGGCGCGTATACGCCGCTGGTAATTCACATGTTAATTATCTTCCCGCCCAGTGGATTCGCCGAGCAGGGAGAGGAGACGTAATCCATAGTTCTCTATGAGAACTGTGAATTACCGTAATGAATGGGCCGTTTTCGGCCCGTAATTGGCGCACTCCGGCGCGTAATTACGGACCGAAATACGGCCCATTTTAAGCCGTGTGAACATGGCCTAAGACAAAAAGCACTGAATTGTGTTGGTTGTAAGTAGTGACTTTGTACGGGCATTACAAAGCTTCAGACAACTCAGGTAAGTGGTCCATGAGGACATTCCTAATTTTGGGATCCCCCTTCCCTTCTTATTGGCCAAAACAGATAGCCACAGCCACAGCAGTCTTAATAGTATTATGGGCCCCTGGGCAGAGCACTGCAGTGGGCCCTGCCGAAATACATGACAACACACTAGGTCATGCCTCTAGCCACCCCCAAACACAACCATATTATCACGCCACTTATATCTGGACACCGCCAGCCTGCAGCCTACAAGACTGATTGGCAGGACAGGGAGCCTTTGGCTCCCTTCTCCACCATGGTTTTTAACTGTTTTCACATCCTACAAACACACAAACCGTTAAAGAAGCAAAGCCAACCAAGGGATCCAGGGTATGTTTCTTGTACTCCTGGCACATACATACACCACTTGGGGCACCCGGGCAACTGCCTAGTGTGCCCAATGGAAAAGATGGCCCTGGCCACAGCCAGTCCAAGTCTAAGCAACAGAAGACTGGAGGAATCTAGAAACCCATAGACTACAATGGGCATCCAGTCATTTGTGGTTTCTTATCCATAATCAGCCAAATGACCGGGCCCTTAGCGCGGGGCCCACATACACCCAAGGCTCCAGATTCTCTAACTTTCCCATATCTTATCTCTAATTCACATTTTCGCCAATGAAACAGAAACCAGAGTTACAGACGACTAAAAGCTTTGTCCTTTCATAATTTTCGAAGCCCATTGAGCCATTGGATGGAGAAGCTTACCTAAAGATCATTACTACTAAGGAAAAAGCTACTATAATACTGCACACTAGAGATCAGGGCAGGAAAACCGCTCAATGGACTAGTGTTACCCTAGTTTAAGACTGAAGCAAGTCCGATGATCAGGCGAAAACTCGTAGCTTGAGATAAAAAGTCCTATAGGGCCAGTCAAGAACCAAGAGAGCTTCAAAAGACCAAGGTGACTGTAGGGTTGCATGGTGCCCATCCATATTAGTAATAAACCCACTGGTCTAGTCTACCCCAGCAAGAGCCACTATCTGCAACAATGGGGGTCCTGAGCTAAAGACCCTCTATATCAGAGGTCCCCAACTCCAGTCCTCAAGCCCCACCAACAGGTCATGTTTTCAGGATCTCCCACAGAATGCACTGACAATAATGCCCCTGAACAAATAATGATATCCCTGTGCAGAATGCACTGACAGTAATGATCACTCAGCATCCTGTGCAAGAGACATTGAATCACCTTCAATGAAATATATATCACCTGTGCAGCATAATGATATCACCTGTGCAGAATGCACTGACAATAATGATATCACCTGTGCAGAATGCACTGACAATATTTATATCACCTGTGCAGAATGCACTGACAATACTTATATCACCTGCAGAATGCACTGACAATAATGATATCACCTGTGCAGAATGCACTGACAATATTTATATCACCTGTGCAGAATGCACAGACAATAATGATATCCCCTGTGCAGAATGCACTGACTATATTTATATCACCTGTGCAGAATGCACTGACAATAATGATACCACCTGTGCAGCATAATGATATCACCTGTGCAGAATGCACTGACAATAATTGATATCCCTGTGCAGAATGCACTGACAATATTTATATCACCTGTGCAGAATGCTACTGACCAATAATGATATCACCTGTGCAGAATGCCTGACTGAATACTATCCTGTGCAGAATGTACTGACAATAATTATATCACCTGTGCAGAATGTACTGACAATAATATCACCTGTGCAGAATGTACTGACAATAATATCACCTGTGCAGAATGCCCTGACAATATTTATATCACCTGTGCAGAATGCACTGACAATATTTATATCACCTGTGCAGAATGCACTGACAATAATGATATCACCTGTGCAGAATGCACTGACAATAATGATATCACCTGTGCAGAATGCACTGACAATAATGATATCACCTGTGCAGAATGCACTGACAATAATGATATCACCTGTGCAGAATACACTGACAATAATGATATCACCTGTGCAGAATGCACTGACAATAATGATATCACCTGTGCAGAATACACTGACAATAATGATATCACCTGTGCAGAATGCACTGACAGTAATTATATCACCTGTGCAGCATAATGATATCACCTGTGCAGAATGCATTGACCATAATGATATAACCTGTGCAGAATGCACTGACAAT
Source organism: Phyllomedusa bahiana (assembly GCA_025379985.1). Lineage (NCBI taxonomy): Eukaryota > Metazoa > Chordata > Amphibia > Anura > Hylidae > Phyllomedusa > Phyllomedusa bahiana. The sequence goes on along the minus strand of JAODAL010004579.1, from coordinate 106,741 downwards.
AATGATATCTCCTGTACAGAATGCACTGATAATATTTATATCACCTGTGCAGAATGCACTGACAACAATGATATCACCTGTGCAGAATGCACTGACAATAATGATATCACCTGTGCAGAATGCACTGACAATAATTATATCACCTGTGCAGCATAATGATATCACCTGTGCAGAATGCACTGACAATAATTATATCACCTGTGCAGAATGCTCTGACAATAATGATATCACCTGTGCAGAATGCACTGACAATATTTATATCACCTGTGCAGAATGCACTGACAATAATTATATCACCTGTGCAGAATGCACTGACAATACTTATATCACCTATGCAGAATGCACTGACAATACTTATATCACCTGCGCAGAATGCACTGACAACAATGATATCACCTGTGCAATGCTAAGGAAAGCCAAAAAATATGACCTGTTGGTGGGCCCTGAGGACTGGAGTTGGGGACCTCTGCTCTATATGCCATAAGTGGACTCAAAGAAAGGGCCACCTACAGATTCCACTGAAAAGGATACGACCAATGGTGGATACACCCAGGTATTTTAGTTGGCCAATGCTTTTTTCTAACCTAAAGGGGTGCTCCCAATATGAACTTTTATGGCATAGCAAAAGGAAATGTACCCATCTCGAGAACGGGGACCCAAAAGTCTCAGCTCAGAATTGGGAGCCAGTCACACTTGCAACACATCTCCCCATTCTGTTCAATGGGAGGTGTTTGGCTGTAGCCAAAACTCCCATAGAACCGAATGGAGAGTCCTGCACAAGCGCAAACGGTTGTACGTTGTGAGCCAACACTTTCGGGGCCCAACATCCTGAGATAGGTGTTGGTCCCAAAGGTGGGACCTGCAGCTATCTGAATTCGACGGCATATCCTATTAATGTGCCATCAAAGCCTCTATGGAGGAACCCCGCCTCACAGAGTATTTTAGTGTAATCAGTTGACTATAAGGTTATGTTCATATTGGGGAAACTTTGCGCTAAAATTCCTGCAACATTCCTTCTGGGAAATTCTGCAAATAACACAACTTTCAGGGCCGAAATGATGGGAAAAAAAAATGTTTCTCCAACAAATGTGGACCATCCAATTTTACAGAATTCTATAGATTAGAAATAATAATCTAGAATATTCCTCTAATCCCTGAAGGGTGAACTCTGCAAAGCTGATGCATTCACAACTTTTGATTCACTATTTCTGCCAAGGCTCTCACCACCACAAGTTCTACAGGAAACCCTAAAGATAACGATACACCTTGGTGGCTTATAATGGTGTCCCACCACATTTGTTGGGGTCCTAGTAGTTTTTGACCATGGACAAAGCTTATGGCCATCAAAGAAAATTGGAAGCCCCCGATGGAAACTGCATAATACAAGGGTGAACCGACCCTACTGTAGTATAAGTGGTTCACTGGAAACTAGATCTACTGAAGTAACACAATGTCTCTTAAAAAGAACAAAGCACATAATTTTTTTTTATAAAAACAAAGTAGTGTTCTCACACAAATTGAAAAAAAAAACCAAAAATTAAATACATTCATAAACCTCCTGACCAAAAAACAGGAAGAGTGGACACATTTTCACAGAAAAAAAAATGCAAAATGAAAATTAAAGGGGTTGTTTCACTATAAAGATTAGCTTTCAACATGTAGCGAACAGTAAATGAAGACTGTTTCCAAATACATTGCTTTGTTTATTTTTCTTTGTTGAGGAGATAAGTGATTTTATCAGTTTTGAGTACACTCCGGTTTCTCTAGGTTACCGACCTGCTCTGCCCTGCCGTTAGTCTTATCTGATAGCAGAGATGATGTCCTCACACAACTGCCGACAGCTTCAGAGTTTGACTGTTATCTGTTCTAACAAACAAAAGAGACGAATTACTACAGTTTGCTTCAGCTCTGGAGCTTCCCTGGACTTAGATAGTACGGTTAAAAAAAGACACGTGTCCATCAAGTTCAACCAAGGGTGGGGAAAAAGTGGGTGAAGGGAGGGAGACAAGGATGTTAAGCCCAGCCTCCCCACTGGTGACTGCCCTGAAACCCACAAGGCAAGAACCAATCTGCTCCAGGGGAGACCCCATCTCTGACCCCAGAGCCAACACCAGCCCGGATCCAGAATTTTACATGGCTGCATACGTATTAATAGTCATTAGTTTCAGGTAGATATCTAAGCCTTTCTTGAAACCCTCACCTGTTCCTGCTGTGACCAGCTCCTCAGGCAGCTATTACACAGATTTACAGTTCTTACAGTGAAGAACGCTCTTCTCCTCTGGAGATTGAATCTTTTTTCTCTAGCCGAAGGGAATGTCCCCTTGTCTTTTGAGGAGGCTTTACATGAAATAATTTTTCCCCATACTTTTTGTAGGGACCATTTATATATTTATATAAATTAATCATGTCCCCCCGAAGCCGTCTTTTCTCAAGACTAAATAAGTTCAATTCTACTAACCTCTCCTCATAACTAAGATGCTCCATTCCCCTTATAAGTTTGGTTGGACTTGAGAGCAGGAGATTTTTTATTTAACGTCAGAGTAACTAGAAGACCTTTGAATACAGAACGGATATGCTAATCACCCACAGCCTTACCAGGAAGAGACAGGATGCATGAATGAAAGCTGCTCTGTGAAACAACGTGGTGAGACAACCCCTTTAAGTGTTTGAGAAAATTAAAATGTGGAATTTTCTCCCGCAAATATGAAAACGGTATGTTTTGAAAAGACTGCTACATATTACGTCACATTAAGAGGACAGCCACCTCCTCCGAGGACCTGAATGTAGTGTTAACCCTTCTAATTGCTTAGGTTTAATTAGTGGTGTTGACCCTTCTAGGAAAAAAAAAAAAAAAAAAAGTGTGACCACCTGAAACTTGGACAAAAAAATATTTGCAATGATGATCTGAGCATCCACAGTCCCAGGCCATCACTATTGATTCCCGTAACTGGAATTCTTGTTTCGGGATGCCCCATAATTTAGAAAATTAGGGGCCACCTTGTTTGTCCCTTGAAGAATCTTTTTGTGCACTAATAACATGCAAATAATTTAGATTTTTTTTCCACTACCAACATGGGACCAGCACCACCAGAGGCCCATTACTTCTCCATACTTGGATGTGATGGGATTACAGAGTGCACGGTTCCACAGGATCTTCTAGGGATCACGTTCCAGAACCTCCAACTATTAGAAACTTGACGGGGACTACACATGCTCAACCCTCATCACTATGAATGAGCAGATTTAAAGGGCTTTTCTCACAACAAAGCAATGTATTTTGAAAAAGTCTTCATTTACCTGTCCCTACATTAGTCTCTTTATTTTACCTTGGTCATGAGATAAGAACCATTTTATCTGCTCAGGTTTCTCTGGTTAAGTCTATATCTTCCTTCCCAATTAGATAGAGAGCAGGGCGTGAAGTCACCATGAACTGAGCACACATTATCTCTAACAAGATTAGCTTTTGTTTACAGATCAGATGCTTTCACTCCTCAAAGCACTCATAGCTTTGTTTACTAAAGATTACGTCTCCTGCACTTACGTCTTTATAAAGTTATAGAGGAGATAAATATGCTAATCACTGCTATAGAACCACTCACAACCTAATGAGGCAGAGAGTGTAAAGTAGTCTGTGACTCTGAAACAGTATGGTGAGAAAACCCCTTTAAGGGAATACACAAGGCTGCCACAAATCACTGTGGTCATTTTTGGGAACCACACCTCGTAGTATCAGATTGCCAAAGCCAATCCTAGTTGGGTGGCTTTACATATGAAGGGATGTATGCAGCATCTACGTGATAAAGTTTTTGCACATTCTCCATGACCGGTAAATCCCTTAAAAATCAGTCTTTTGTCCTTTAAGAAGATAAACCAATGATTGCATTGATACAACTAATGCCGTAAGACATGAAGATCTACTCCCAAGTCAATGGACTCCTTCATTGACGAGCAGCATGCAAGGTTGAGCGCTAAGATATGATGTTACCCATGCTCATTCTTCTTGCTTGTTCTGAAACAGTGAAGATATCGACCATCCAATGTGGGTCGGTTTGAGGGAGTCTTTATTGTCCACCGGTGGGATCAGGAAATGTCTGGAGTTCACAGAGCATGGGCTCCCGAAAGAAGCATTTTCGCTTCCCATAGAAGTAGGAGAACCTGGAGAATCCATGGCCCAAGTATTGGGGTTTCCCTGAGGTCTATAACCTGAAGATGCCGCCACGTCATCGTCTGAAGAAGCCTGGTTGTCCATGTTCACAGCATTAATAGGCAACTGCATCTGAGGTTTGTACCCAGCGCCATCGGCAAACTCAATGTCGGGTTCATCTTCAGAATTGGCCTGTGGTTGGTACATGGACTGGACGTCTATATACACCACCGATGGTGATGCCGACCCATCAAGCACTGGGTTGGATGTATCTTCATGAGTAGCGGGTTGGGTATAGATTATACCGGCGTGATTATCCTCCGGAGTCTCCGAGCCGTCCTCCGGATACTGACCACTATCTGACAAAGGAGAATTAAGTTCTGTGTCCAGGATTTTGGGAAATGGTTCTACCACTTCAACACTGCTGGGGGTGCACCGATTCATTTCCAGAGTTTTAATGGTTTTGCCCCCCTGAAAAAAAAGAAAAATAGAACATAAACTTCCTTCAAAATTACTTTGAGGGCCAAGACACATGAATAAATGGATGTGGACCCAAAAATATTCACATTACAACTCTTTCGAGCAAGGTGTAAAGGGCTTGTCTAGGATTAATAGAGCTTTCTATGGAAAAAGCGGTATGCACTTTTTTTGGAATGACCTCAAGCAATTTGCGAATGTGCTTTACCCTTAATTTTTTGGTCGCACTTTCTGTACTGGTTCCAGCATAGTAAACTCCGTTTCAAACAAATCAGCAAATGTCGGGTTACCTTGGATTTATAACATTAGGGGCAATGTCGGACTGGTCCAGCAGAACTCGGCGCCCTCCCTAAGCTACTGTACATGACTAGAAAAAGAAAAAATGGAGCGTGTATTATACAATTAAAACATAAGTTAAATACCAGACAATAACTGTCCCTTTGTATCCCTAAACAGGGTAACCGCCCCAAAAGGAGCGACCTTGTACAGGTACCTAGCCCTATCCTATAAAGAGCCCCTATTTCACCCTAATTAGAATAACAAAAAATATGTCCAGTTAGGGTGAAATAGGGGCTCTTTATAGGATAGGGCTAGGTACCTGTACAGGGTCGCTCCTTTTGGGGCGGTTACCTTGTTGTGTCAAATTAGGGCGAGTTTAGGGATACATAGGGACAGTTATTGTCTGGTTCCTTGTCATCACCCTGAAACAAACACTATTTGATAAGCTTGTAGAAGTATAATTTATTGGTTTACAACTAATATTATTTTGGGCAGTGAGCTCTATGTGATATTAAAGGTAATTTTTGTATGTAAACTTTTTAAATGAAACAAGTTATGTTTTAATTGTATAATACATGCGCCATTTTTTCTTTTTCCTTTTTTTGATGTGTTGGAGTATTTTTTCCGACCCATTTAAGTTTATGGTATACTGTACATGACTGCACACAACTCTTGTACTCTGCCTCTTGTGTCCTGCAGCCACAGGCCTGCCCTGCACTGGAGCCAACATGCCCAGGGCCCCCTCCACCTTCCTCTCGGGGTTCCCTTGCTCCTCTAGCACTAGTCTGATCCTATTTATGGGCTACAATGTTGACAGGATCGGTTTCTGACTACTTTAGTCTGCACCTGTGGGGACACCCGAAAAAACAGCCAACTTTATGGTATTTGTTACTTTTTGCAAAACTTTTTCTTTTTGTTTTACCATCTATGGTCCAGTGAACTGGGGGCAATAGGCTGAATAAACCCTAAACTGCAGATTTTACATGCAAGGATAGAGAAGTTTCAGCAGGTTTCAAGATTTCCTTTAGGTCACGGGACTGGCCTCTGGGTAGAGCATGACTGGAGGGGGCCACAGCGGGAACATTACCTCATTGGCGTTCTTCGGGAATTGCAAAGCTTTACTGTTTTCTGGATTTGGGATATCAGGATAAAAGGTTTCTTTAATCCTATAGATAGAGAAAGAGTAGTTAATACATCGCTGACAAAGTTTATAGATTGAAAAAAACCTCAAGCTGTCCAATAATGTCTACAAACCTCTCCACCACCACCCACAGAGAGACGTAGCAGAGTCATAAAGGGGGACCCCACAGCTCAGAAGCCACTAACAATGAGCAGTCTGATGGATACAGGACATTGCATAAATTACACAGTCCTCCACTGTAAGGGTATGTTTACCCGGCGTGTTGGATCTGATTTTGGATCCGTTTTTAGATGCGCATTTGGATCAGTGTTTCGGACCCTAAACGGACCCAAACGCGCATCTAACAACGTGCGGTGCAATTGTACATTGCTTTCAATGTAAAACACGCATCGGCAATCAGATGAGTGATCGTCGATGTGTGTTTATGTGCGTCTTAAGGATCTGTTCAAAGAATCGACATGTCGCAAGATGCAGCAGACGCCCTATTTAAAACTATAGGGTGCGATCCTGCTGCAGCAAAAACCAGGCAAAACACGTACCTGGGTTTTGGATGCGATTCACGCAGCAATTTTGGATGAGTTTTTCGGATCCAAAAACTGATCCAACACTCCGTGTGACCATACCCTAATGGCCAGAGAACAGATGACTCTGTGCTGGGTCGGTGAGGTTCTAAGGCTGGTCCTGCCCTGATCTTTTGACCGCTAGTTTGGCTTCATTTAAAAAATAAAAAAAAATAAAAAATAAAAAAAGAGGCTGCCGAGATGAGCCAACCCCTTTAAGTCAAGGCTACCATTTGTCGGAAAGCAAAAAACTGACCATTACATTAAAATGGTTTTCCCAAAACCTTTAAAAACCTCCCACTGTGGTAAAATAGAAAATTAACCAAAACTTAACGCTCCAATCACCACCGTTCCCGTGTTCCCCCCCTTCCTTCACTGATGACATCACGTTCATGGATCACATGATGCTGCAGCCAATTACGGACCTTGGTAATCACATGATGTACATGCAGTCACATGACTGTCGAGGCCAGAGATTGGTGATCCATGAACGTGATATCAGTGGGGGAGGAGGGCGGACACTGGAGCTCAGGAACGGTAGTGATGGGAGAGATAAGTATGGGTTAATTTTCTATTTTAGCACAGTGATAGGTGGTGGAGAGTCTTAGAAAACCCCTCTAAGGGGCCGTTCACACGGCTTATTTCTGGCACAGATTTCAGCCGTATTGCGCGCCGTACTGCACTGCAATACGGCTGAAATCCGTCCCAGTCATTACGGTAATCCCCAGTTCTCATAGAGAACTATGGATTCCGTTTCCTCTCCTCGCGCAGCGAATACGCCAAGCGGGGAGAAAGTGACATGTCAATTTTTCACGGCGCGTACACGCCGTAGATAATGACAGTCTATGGGGCCAGCGAGCTGCCGGCCCCCCCGCCCCGCGGCAGCCGGCGTAATTGCGGGGCAAAATCCGTCCCCGCAATTACGTCGGCAATAAGCCGTGTGAACTGGCCCTAAGTGTGGAATACATTAAATTAGCATAAAGAGGGTGTCCAGGAGTCATTTAAATAGGAGACTGCCTACCAGTAACCAGCCAAACAGCCACCAGTAACTTCTACAGTATCACATGAATGGCCACAATGTAATAAATGGAAGAGCCAAGCCAGTTCAAGCTCCAACGGGAGTGGGGAGCATGGAGATGGGTTTCCTGATGGGGCAACCCCTTTAAGATGAAAATGTATATCTAACACAGGGTTTTGCTGGAGCAGCAGTGGTGATTTCTGGTGAGCTTTGCCTTTCCTTTCTTTCTCTAGGACTTCAGTAAGACAAATCACAATTACAGGAAGTCACATTATGAATACATGGCTGACTAAAAATAAAAACACATTTTGGGGAAAATGTCCAAAGGAATTTAGTTGACATGGAAACAAAACTCACCAAGAGACTATATTTAAGAAGAAAAAATGCAAAATTTTCCAATGGTAATTTTTTTCTCGTGGGGTAAAAAAGTGAGAACTGGCAGAATACAGTTTTGCGCTCTAGAAAAAAATTTCTGACTACTCCATACAAACTAACGGTGGCTAGATAGATAGATATGAGATAGATAGATATGAGATAGATATTGAGATAGATAGATATGAGATAGAGAGATATGAGATAGAGAGATAGGAGATAGGAGATGGATAGAGAGATAGATAGAGAGATAGGAGATAGATAGATTAATAGAGATATGAGATAGAGAGATATGAGATAGAGGATATGGATAGAGGATATAGTAGAGAGATATGAGATAGAAGAATGAATAGGAGATTAGATAGGAATTGGTGAGGGTAAAATAGGAGATATGGAGAAGAGGATTTGATAGTTGATATGAGAATAGAGAATATGGATAGAGAAGATAGAAGATAGAGAGATATATAGATAGAGAATATGAGATAAAAGATAGTATGAGATAGTGATATGAAAGATAGATATGAGATAATAATATGAGATAGATAGATATGAGATAGATAGATAGATAGATAGATAAATTAAATTACAGCTACAGATTAGCTTCTTCATTTTCTTGCAAGGTGCCGATTGGTGGCTCAAAATTTGGTCCGGGACGATTCAGCCCGACACAAAATCTGAAGCACAACACTACTGAGGATGGCCTGGTAGAATAACATGCAACTAGTCTGATTAATACAGTTCTACAACAAGCTTGTATGGAGGCACAAGCCCCTGTATCTTCCTGCCACAGATCCCTAAACCCTCTGTACACCACTGTATTAAGGCAGGTAACCTCCTTTAGAGCAGGGGTCTGCAACGTCAGCTCTCCAGCTGTTGGGAAACTACATCTCCCATCATGCCCACTGATCTAGATTATATAAATGCATGATGGGAGTTGTAGTTTCCCAACAGCTGGAGAGCAGACGTTGCAGACTCCTGCTCTAGAGGCAACTATGGGTGGCCTTTTAATACACTTGCATGCATCAGCCCTTATCTTATGCTTAAAATTTTTGTATTCAAGATCCGTCAACAGCAACTTGCTGGTGGTTTTAAAGGAAGAAACAAGATTTTATTTTCTCATGCTTTAGAGAACAAAAAAAAGGGAATCAGGCACGAACAGCGATAAAAAAAAAAGTCTACTACAAAGATGTTGAATCTATAGGTGGAGCTTCAAGGGGTTTTTTGGGTTCAGATTTTTCAGGATACCACAAAAGGCGCAGCACTCGGCGAACAGAGTGAAAACAAAAGTTGGGCTTTTATTACCCCATATACAGGCAGTCCCCGGGTTATGAACGGGACAGGGACTGTAGGTTTGTTCATAAGTTGAATTTGTATGTAAGTCGGAACAGGCACATTTATTAAATGTATCTCCAGCCAATTTTTTTTTTTTTTTTTTTTAGTTTTGGACGGTGCAGGGAAGGGTTTTTACATTTGTTTTTCTCTCTATGCTCCTGTTAAGAAGATTTCACCTCATGTGCTGCTGTGGCATGCTGGCACTTGTCGTTCCATAGCCACTATCTGCTGTGGAACATGGACCTACAAGTGCCAGCATGCCCCATAAGTCTGTTTGTAACTAGGAGACAGATGTAAGTCGAAACGATGTAAGTCGGGGACTGCCTGTAACCACAACGTTTCAGCTCTGCCTTTTGCAAGTCTTACTGTATAGCCGAAATGTTGCGGAGTCCTGCTGTAACTTTTTGTCCTTGGTCAGGACTGGTCAATGAGAACCTGATTTTTACTAACAACGTCCCACAAGAAATCAATCTCCAGCTCTGTATATTTAAAAAATCTTGATTTATTTCAAAAACATTAAAAGATTACGACTAAGGGCAATGCTTTGGGCGTCTCCGTGCTTTAAATACAGACTACACCCAGCTTCTTCTTCACCCAGGAGTGGTGAGTGAAAAATTCTCTTGTTTGTCTACTTTAGATTTACACTGACTTTTTTTGAGAGTTGCATTTTTCTTTATTATATGTAAGTTAGTTTTCAGTAGTAAATTCTTATCAGAGCTGCCTAAAGCATTAGACTGCTCTCTTGAAGAGCCCATTCTACTTACCATTCTCTTTTGTGGTAACATATGGCGCTGGCCACAATGCCGAGTACTACCGCGACCACTATTGGGATTATGATGGCGAGTATCAGACCGAGAGCTTAAAAAAAAAACAACACACAAAAATGTAATGTTATAGGCAGGAAAACACATCTGTTATTCAGCATAGCCCCAGCTCAAACATCACAGAAAACAAAGCTAACTGAAGCTGGCTGTGGTTCTGTGAAACCGCATGGCGAGAAAACCCCTTTAAGAAGCTATTCAACATCTACTTCCCAAACTCCTATTTTCTGGTCAGGCTGTGGGTGGATCTATAGCAGTGACTGACATACCAGCTCTGCCGTTTCTAGCTATTCCCGTTAGTGATCTGATTGCAGGAGATTTATAAACTGTAGTACACAAAGCTACAGAAGTCTAAAAGACAGCTTATTTACTTTGGTAAATAAACTCTGTTGCTAGAGACAAGATGCTGCAGGGAGTGCCTGACCACGGATGAACTGACTGATGGCAGCAGCTTTGAGCAATGAGACAGATGGGGAGAGGTGGTTGTGAACCAGACACTTGTGTACTCTAAGGCAGCCCGCCGACCCCACAGACATTCATTATTCGGCATGAATAATTGACATGTCACTTATCTCCCTGCTCACCGTATTGTGCGAGCGGGGAGAGGAGACGTAAACCATAGTTCTGTATGAGAACTGTGGATTACCGTAATGTCTGAGACGTATCTCGCCCCGTATTTAGCACAGTACAGCGCGAAATACGGGGCGAGATACATCCCAGTTTAAGCCATGTGAACATAAGAGGAGATAAAAACTTCTTTATCTCCTGAACAAAGCAAAATCAAAACAATGAAGTTAGTAAAATACTTCATTTACCTTTCCCTACATGTTAAAAGCTAATCATTATGGTGAGAAAACCCTTTTAAAGGGGGAGTCCAGTTTAGAAAACCAAATGTCATACACCCCATCAGTAAATATTGAGTTAAAAGAGGGAGTCCTCTTCTCTTGGTCAGAATGAAGAACAGCTACAAAGAGAGTCTTTGGCTCTGAAGGAACAGTCAGCCAAATTATATGCATAGACACAGTGTAATTCTTAATTTCCCCTTTGGGGGCACTGCAGGGAAACACTACTAGGGTTTCCCCCAAATCACAGCCGATCACCTGAGATCTGGACATGGGGACACTGTCATCAGATTTTTGTTGAAAAATCTTTCTAAAAAGTCGAATACACTAAAAATATGATATAATAGCCTGAAACCTCCACCTCAGCTGTAACACAATAGAGCACATATGTCAAATGCAAGCCCCTCTATATCAATGTACGTGGCCCTTCAAGAACTTACACAGTGAGCAGGGGCAGACAACATCTGTAGATAGAGCAACCAGCTCTCCACTTTCTACGGAGGATGCAACCAGTGCTTGGCCAATGCCAGTATAGAGGGCAGTCGCCATCTTGGATTTAGAGCTCCGATGCACCCTTCTATACTGCTCTGTTCAGCAACTCACAGACATGAAAGATGCCCATACCCAGGAAAAGCTGACCACCCTCCATGCCCCTCCAGTAGCCCTTTAAGGGCCCCCATAATATTGGTGTGACCCTAGGTGATAATAAGTTTGACACTCCTGCATTACAGTGAACCCACATGCTATTTTTTTAGGAAGAAGGTGGAGTGACTTCTATAACACGTCCGGACTTTCATACAGAGCAGGAGGAAAATAACCCAAAAATAAAATGGCCGCTCCTCAGTACGTAAATTTGTTGGTGAAGTAATGATTATGGGCAGTTTACCCTTCCGACTAAAAAGTAGATGTGTCGAGGTGCCATTCACACCCAAACCACGGAGCCTGAAGGGGCCCCTTTATCACATTAAACAGAAGTATTTGCACTGGGGGGTTTGCACTGGGGCCCCGGAGGTTCTTGTTAGGCCTCTGATAGGTGGTAAACACTAAACACTTACCATTGTCACTGGTCAGAACTGAGAAGTATTTGATCGGGCCCATCCCTCCTCTGGTATATGCTTGTAGTCCGAGGGATATAGCTGTGCTGCCGTCTCAGGACGGTCTTCATATCTTTTAACACCGTACAGCGGGGGCTGCAGTGATTGTTTCTTAATTTTTGTCTCTGTGTGACGAACTGAAAATATAACAGGACATCAAATACTGAGTAATGGTTCCTACGCTTGGAAACTTCTTACACATTTCTCTCCAGTACTGAAAATATAACAAGGGGCTCGGAGGGCGAGCACCTCCTTATAATTGGTGGAGGACCAGCAGTCGAGCCCCATGATAGTAAGTAACTCAGCGCATTATTCTAATCGTTTATTCACCTCGCAATAGCCTGGTGTCCGGTATTTCATCCTCTCACTACACCAGAACTAACCCCCAACGCTCCCGAATCTAGCAGAACCGCACACGAATAGGAAAAGGTGAGGTTCATGCAAGTCAGTTTTAAGGAATTTTGCCATCTTGTAAAATCCCCTCGAAGCCGGCTTCAGAGAACAGGGAGGTAACAAACTTTTTGCAGTTCTTCCCCTTTCTAGCTAAGGATACTCACTTGGCTATATTCAGAACTCCCATAGAAATGAATGGGGGAAACTGGGCAAACACAGCCGTCTACCCAAGAGCGAGCTCCAAACCGGCCTCAAAGGGTTTTTGATCATGGACAAAACTCATTTGAAGGGTGCTTGCTCGATCACTGCTCTGTTTCAGCAGAGCCTTAATGTGTCGACAGCCAGAGTTTCAGGCTTCCCACTTCCTGTGTTAGCATGGCTCGTGGGCTGTCTTCTACAGCACAGGCTCCTCACTTCCTTTTAAAGCTGTGGGCGCTTTTCTCCTCAGGCTGCCGCACTTCCCTGTTAGGCTGCCGTGGGCGGCTTCTACAGGCTAAAGGCCCCGCAACTTCCTGGTCAGGCTACGTGGGCTAAGCGTTCTAACTAGCCTCAGGCCCCCACTTCCTGGTCAGGTGTGGGCAACCTCTCTCACAGCTTCAGGCTCCCCACTGTCCCTGTTCAGGTCTTGTGGGCGGCCTTCTTCGCAGCCGTCAGGCCTCAGCTTTCCTGTTGCAGGCTGTGGGCGCTTTCATACAGCCTCAGGCTCCCACTTCCTGTTCATGAACTGTGGGCGCTTCTACAGCCTCAGGCTCCCACTTCATGTTCCAGGCTGTGGGCGATGTCTACCTGCCGTGTGTGTGCTCCACTTCCTGTTGAGTCTGTGGGCGATGTTCTACATGGCCTCAGGCTCCCGCACTCCTGTGCTGCGTTCAGTGCTGTGGGCGCTTCTAACATCTCAGGCTCCACTTCCTGTTGCAGGCAAGTGGGCGCGATGTCTACAGCCTCCAGGTCCAGTCTTCCTCGTTCAGGCTGTGGGGCGCTTCTACAGCCTCAGGCTTCCCACGTCTGGTTCAGGCTGTGGGCGGCTTTTTCTACAGCCTCAGGCTGCCACCTTCCTGTTCAGGCTAGTGGGGCGCTTCCCACAGCCTCAGGCTCCCACTTCCGGTGGCGGCTGTGGGCGCTTCTACAAGCTAGGCTCCCATTCATGTTCAAGCTGAGTGGCGCTTGCATACAGCTTCAGGCTCCCACTTCTGTTCAGGCTGTGGGTTGCTGTCTACAGCCTCAGGATCCAAATTCCTTGTTCAAGCTAGTGGGCGCATTTCTACAGCTTCGAGGGGGCTCCCACTTCAGCTCTGGTATCAGGCTGTGGGCGGCTACTACGAGCCTCAGGCTCCCAAGACTTCTGTTCAGGCTGTGGGCGGCTTTACAGCCTCAGGCCCCCCCACTTCTGGTCAGGCTGTGGGCTGCTTCTACAGCCCAGGCTCCCATTTCCTTGTTCAAGCTCGTGGGCGCTTCTATCAGCTTCTGGCTCCGCAGTGTCGTTCAGGCTCGTCGGGCGCTTCTACAGCTTCAGGCATTCCACTTTCCTGTTCAGGTAGTGCGGCGGCTTGCTCAGCCTGGCTCCCACTTGTCCTGTTCAGACTGTGGCGCTTCTTACAGCCTCAGGGCTCTCTTCCTGTGTCAGGACTCAGTGGGCGCTTTAGAGACCGCTTCAGGGCTCGGGGTTATTTAACAGTGACTGATGTATTTCATGCCTCTTGCTATTCTTAGGCTAAGGTCTGTTTAGAGGACTTCAGTGTATGACAGGGTTCTAAACAAGAAGGCACAAGGCTACAGAGCCGGTCAATAATAAACCTAAACAAGCTCCTGTGCTGCTGGTAAGACACAGCAAGGCATGATGTCACCACTGGCTATCGCTAGAGCAGAGGTGGTTGGTAACCTAAGAAAGCAGGAAATAAGAACTACTTCAATTCTGAAGGCAAGCAAAATCAGAACAGTATTTACCTTTACCTATATGTTTAAAATTAATCAATTAATTAGGAATATCCCTTTAACTGTACTTTTTATGGGGTTCCACAATAGAAGGGTTCCTTCAATATCCCTCGATTTGTGATACAGAACTTGGTTGGTATACAAAATCATAGATACTGGAGTATATAGGAAGACTCGGGCTTCAGTCCGCTTCCCCCAAATGTCATCTATTCACAGAGGAATTACCCAGATCCTGGAACTTTGGGAAGGACGAGTCATTTTGCTGCTTCACAACATAGACCAGATACCCCTGCAGGAACCTACGGAGGGTTATTCTTCCTCAACACTCTACCCCCAAACCCCCTACATTCCTATTCCTACTACACCATCCTTACCCACAAATTCTCCAACCTTCTCATCCCCCCCCCCTCCCTCCCCCCCCACCAAATAAAAATACACACCACCTCCCAAAAAAAACCCCTAAAAATCAAAAAAAAAAAAGAAAAACCACTCCTACACCCTTCACATCAATTCCATCCAAGTGTAAACCGAAATCATCTTCATTCACATATCTACCACTTATTCTACACTCATATCAATCATTCAATCACCCCATCCCAATCATTCTCATTCTAACCTCACAAAACACGCCAAATCCAACTAATAAACAAAACTACAAAAATATGTCCTAAACATAACCCCCCTCCCCTGCACCTTTTTAAACACCCAAAATATATGTGTACCCAACCCACCAAAATTCAACCTACATCTCACCAACCCCCCCCACCTCACTCCTAAACAACATCCCATAAATTCTTTTATTTATTTTCACACTCCATACATCCATAATCTATACAATTATTCAATCACACCCAAACGCCTCAATCACTCACCTATCTAATCTTATCCAATCTTTCAATCACCTCCCACTCATTCTCATTATCTAATCTAAAAAATCACCCCCCTAACTCAAATCCACACCAGAGTAGATGACATGCCTTTGATCTTCTCTCTTCTTCCTTATTCTTTTATTCAACTTATTATTTATATTTCTCTTTATATATTATTCTTAAGATTTTCTCTTTCTCTATTATTATTTCTATTATGTATCTTTATATCTTATTAATTATATTCTCTTTCTCTATTCTTCCTTATCTTCTCTTTCTCTAATTCTTTCATTCTATTTCTTTCTAATTCTATTATTACTTCTATATATCTTTCATTATTTATTACTTATTCTTTCTCTTTCTCTATTCTTCCTTCTCTTGTTCTATTTCTCTATTCTTCCTTCTTCATTTATATTTCTATCTTCTTATTCATTATTTTATATTTATCTATTATTTAAGTCATATTTATCTTTCATCTTCTTCCTTCTTTTTTATATTTCTAACCTATCTTCTTCCTTATCTTTCTTCTTTCTCATATTATTACTTATAGTTCTCTTTATCTATGTCATTCTTCCTTCTCTTTTCATATTTACTATCTTCTTAATTAGTTATTTATATTTATATCTTATTAATTCATACTTTCTTATTTTCTATCTTCTTCCTTCTATTTCTAATTACTCTCTTATTCCTTATATTTATATTTTATCTCTTATTACCTGTCTCTTTCTCTTTCTCTCTTCTTCCGTTCTCTTTCTATTTATTATATTATAGTTCTTCTCTTCTATTTTCTCTATTCTCCTTATCTTTCTACTTTCCTATCTTCTCATTCTATTTCTCTTTATCTTTCTTCATTCTCTTTCTATTATCTTCTCTTCTTACTTATATCTTTCTATATGTCTTAATGATATCTCTTCTTATATATCTATGTTCTTACAGTTGTCATTCTATCTTTCTATATTATTGTACATTATATGATTAGCTATATTAATTATATATGTTATATATGATTTAAGTGAGATGTGATGTATATTAGTACTTAATATCTGTCTATATTATTACGTATATAGTTTTGGAGAGAGGATGAAGGAGAGATGGATAGATGCGTAATATAGTTATATTGAGATATTATTTAATTGAGATAGTTATAGAGTAGTAATGCGACTAGTGTATATAGTTTAAGGCTAGGATGTCTATATTGATAGATGATGTATGTTAGAGTATGATATGGATATATTCTTTCATTATATTTAGTTGATATATTATTCATTGTATCTCTTTATTATATTCTTCACTTATATTTTATATTTTAGTAATTTATTATTTATATTGGATGAATTATATTTATAATTATCTTTTTATATTGTATGAATGGATTTAATATATGAGATGTATAGTACTATATTATTCCTTTTATTTACGTAGTTTATATTATTAATATACCTATTTCTATTTAATATATTATTGAATTGATATGTATATTTATTATAGCTTATGAAGGATCTGCTATTTATAAGATACGTTGAAGGAGAGGGAGTATGATGAGATGAGAATGAGAGGGAAGATAGTATGAAGTGAGGGATAGAGTAGTAAGGATATTTAGTATTATATATGAGTAATTATATGTGATAGATTGAAGTGAATGATATTTATATAGGATTAACTTATGCGTTAGAGTAGTATAATTATAGATGATGAACTTATGTGTATAGATGATTATTATAGTGATATAATATTAATATAAGTGAGTATATTAGTAATTATATGGATATAGGATTATTATAGGTATATCTTATTAATTATATGTATGATATTATGTAATTATTAGTTCTATATATGAATTTTTATGTTATGTATATCTTAATGATCTTATATATTCTTAATTTATATTTGTATATATTATTAAGATATTGATATAGGAGTTAATTATATGTATATATATTTAATTATTATATTTATCTTTATTTATTATAATTAAGGATATTTATATTTAGTATCGTAGTAATTATATTTATATTATATATTCTTAAGTATAGTTTCTCTTTCTAATATTATTTCATTATTTTTCTATTTATATATTAATTAATTAGTCTTTATATTTATATGTATTTAATTTCTATTTATAGTTGATATCTTATTAAATTATTCTTTCTCTTTCTCTTCGTCTTTACTTATCTATTTATATTATGATTAGATTATATATTTCTAGATTAGTATATTAATAGTAGTTATATATGATTAATGATGATATTTATAATATTATTAAGTAGATATGTGAGATCTTATTAATTTATATATTTATATAGTATTAATTAAATAATTTATTATATTGTATTAATGATATTTATGATAGTATTCATGAGATATGGAGAGGTTATGATTAGATTTTTGTATAGTATTAATTATTGATGGACTATATGAGGAATTATTTTATTATATAATGTTATTCATTATATATATTGAATAGAGGATTAAGTATATGAGAGTTTATTTATCTCTACGGTAGATAGTGAGATGAGTGGAGAGAGTGAGTATAGATGATTATTTATATTGAGGAAGTGAGAGGGAGAGGAGTGGGGAGTGTGAGTTGAGAGGGAGAGAGGAGAGGGAGAGGAAGGAGAGGGAGAGAGGAGAGGGAGAGAGGGAGAGAGGGGGAGGAGAGGGAGAGAGGAGGGGAGAGGGAGAGAGGAGGAAGGAGAGGGAGAGGAAGGAGAGGGAGAGAGGAGAGGGAGAGGAAGAGAGGAGGAAGGAGAGGGAGAGGGAGAGAGGAGGAAGGAGAGGGAGAGGGAGAGAGGAGGAAGGAGAGGGAGAGGGAGAGAGGAGGAAGGAGAGGGAGAGGGAGAGAGGAGGAAGGAGAGGGAGAGAGGAGGAAGGAGAGGGAGAGAGGAGGAAGGAGAGGGAGAGAGGAGGAAGGAGAGGGAGAGAGGAGGAAGGAGAGGGAGGAGAGGGGATAGTAGAGGAGAGAGGATAGTGAAGGAGTGGGGAGAGAGGAGGAAGGAGAGGGAGAGAGGAGGAAGGAGAGGGAGAGAGGAGGAAGGAGAGGGAGAGAGGAGGAAGGAGAGGGAGAGAGGAGGAAGGAGAGGGAGAGAGGAGGAAGGAGAGGGAGAGGGAGAGAGGAGGAAGGAGAGGGAGAGGGAGAGAGGAGGAAGGAGAGGGAGAGGGGAGGAAGGAGAGGGAGAGGGAGAGAGGAGGGAGAGGTGAGGGAGAAGGAGGGAGAGGAGGAAGGAGAGGGAGAGGGAGAGAGGAGGAAGGAGAGGGAGAGGGAGAGAGGAGGAAGGAGAGGGAGAGGGAGAGAGGAGGAAGGAGAGGGAGAGGGAGAGAGGAGGAAGGAGAGGGAGAGGGAGAGGGAGAGAGGAGGAAGGAGAGGGAGAGGGAGAGAGGAGGAAGGAGAGGGAGAGGGAGAGAGGAGGAAGGAGAGGGAGAGGGAGAGAGGAGGAAGGAGAGGGAGAGGGAGAGAGGAGGAAGGAGGAGGGAGAGGGAGAGAGGAGGAAGGAGGAGGGAGAGGGAGAGAGGAGGAAGGAGAGGGAGGAGGGAGAGAGGAGGAAGGAGAGGGGAGGGAGAGAGGAGGAATGGAGAGAGGGAGCAGCCTATCAGGATAGATCAAACAGGGTATGTAGGCTAAGGACAACCAGTGCTGGCTGCCTCTAATCGGGAGTGATCGGAATGGGTCTGTAGCTATAGCAAACTGAGGAGCTGATGCAGCCC
The DNA here is from genome assembly GCA_025379985.1 of Phyllomedusa bahiana. Taxonomy (NCBI): domain Eukaryota; kingdom Metazoa; phylum Chordata; class Amphibia; order Anura; family Hylidae; genus Phyllomedusa; species Phyllomedusa bahiana. The sequence goes on along the minus strand of JAODAL010004579.1, from coordinate 87,768 downwards.
TTACAAGAGGGGATTCTAGTAATAGGTTAGGACACTGTTAATGGAAACATATTGCCAAAGTGACTTGTTTTTGAAGATCTTGTAACATTGTAAAAGCAGCAATCCTTGTAGTGAGACAACCCCTTTAATACAACACAATAGGCCATGAAACCCATGGAATGGTCACCAGACTTAGAGCCCTGGTCTGGAGTGGGTCCTGAGCCAGTAGAAAAAAACATCAGAAGGGGGGTGAATAATAAACCCCAGCCATAGATACATGACTACCTTAAGACATGTTTCGCATGACATACCTCTTCCAATCTATGTTTGCATTCATTTTCTTATGGACATTACGCTTGTTGCTATGATGCTCCGGTGAAGTATTTGTTTTTGGGAGTCTGGCACAAGTTTTTGGCAGCGATCTGATATCTGAGCAACAAGAAAACGCTCCTGCTTTATTTATGTAGGTTGTGTAAGAGGCAGGATGTGCAAAGAAACCATGAACTCCGAGGTCTTTGGGGTCTTGATGAGGTTTCTCACCGAGCTCCTCAGCGTATACAGTCATCTTCTTTAGTAACCGGTGCTCATCGTTCTTGCAGCTGTAAAGTGACACGTTGTACCTCAGTCCGGCCTGGAAAGGTCCTGACAATGCAAATCAGAAACACAGAAAGTTACAGAAGGCGCATGATATTCAGTAACTGTCTAAGGCTTAGAGGCGGCGGGCCCCCGGGGGAGCACGCATGGCAGGCGGGTGGTCCCGGGGAGCAGCAGGCGGCGGGTCACCGGGGGGCAGAAGGCGGCTGGGTCCCGGGGGACAGCAGGCGGCGGGGCCCCGGGGGGAGCAGCAGGCGGCGGGGCCCCGGGGGAGCAGCAGGCGGCGGGGCCCCGGGGGAGCAGCAGGCGGCGGGGCCCCGGGGGAGCAGCAGGCGGCGGGGCCCCGGGGGGAGCAGCAGGCGGCGGGCCCCGGGGGAGCAGCAGGCGGCGGGCCCCAGGGGAGCAGCAGGCGGCGGGCCCCAGGGGAGCAGCAGGCTGCGGCCCCCCAAATTTTTTGCCTTTTAGTGAGGTTTTTAGAATTTTACTGTAACCATAAAATCCAGTTTAAAGGTGTTTTGCCACAAAGCAAAATCCCTTTCTGAGGTTAGCTTGTAGTGCGCCATAAGCCGGCTTCAAAGGACAGACAGATGGCCATCCCCGTTCATTTCTATGGCAGCGCTGAATATAGGCAAGTGTGCTCAGTTATATTGGAAACGCCCATAGACATGACTGGGGAAGAAATGTGCAAGCGCTGCCAGCCCCTGTCCTCTGAGGGCGGCTCATCTTACGCTACAAGTTAGCCTCGGAAAGGGATTTTGCTTTGCGGTAAAACCCCTTTAAACTGGATTTTAAGATTACAGTAAATTTCTGAAAACTTCACTACTGCGCAAAAAGAGTTTGTAAAATATCTGCTGTCCTGAAACTCCATGGGCTGTGCCTGGTATTGCAGTTTAGCCCATATTAGCCAATTTTTTTCCCCCCATTTCTGACAACAGTGGGGGCCTGGGTGCTGGGATCCACACTGATGGTTAGAAATTGGCACCTTCAGTCTGAGCTGTAGTTCTGAGACTCTCCATTGGCTTCAGGGTCCCTATAACTCAGATTAGTGCATGGACTAAATGAATGGTGTTCTTACTTGTGCTGATGAAGCCGCTGGCAGCATTTGAGGAGAACCTCTTCCACATCAGGGATGAATCTGAAGGGTGAGAGGACGGGATCCATGTCACCAAATACCCACAGGAAACGTTCTGGTCCGGGCTCCAGGTGAGGTTAATGCCATTGCCTTCCCCTTCAATCCGCTCTACACTGACAACTACAGGAAAGAGAAGAAAAACTATTAGTGAAAAAAAAACCTATATTTTTACCCCAAGTCATATGGCCGCCCAGATTCTGTAACAAGCATGCAAATTTACATAAACCCCGCCTTGTTGTGGTGCTCATTACATAACCGAAATCCTAAGAACTCCAACTCTGCAGCAAGTTGAATGATACATTTTGCTCAGCTTGTTCTGACAGGCTCCTGTGTAGAAGCACAAGCCCACCAGAGCTCAGTGCATGGGGAAAGGACTTTCAGCAGCCATAGTGGAGTCACATTATTATGAACACTTCCTACTTTTGGCGTTGGCAGCACGTAGCTCGTGAAGGAAGTCGCATGTGGTGCGCTGACTTGGGGGGTATGTAACGCGTGAGATAGGCTGTCTGCACACAGAGGGAAGGGAGATTTATCAGAGTTACAAAAAGGGATGATTATTGGATTTCGGGTGCAGGGTGGGGGTATTTCTGACACTGCACAGTTTGTGAGCTGTTGGCGGCTGCTGCGGTGAAAGTGTATCAAGAGCGGTGAAATGGCGCGATTGTGAAAAAGCAATGTGGCAACTGCAGAGCACCAGACGCCATTGATGAGAGAGAGGAATGTTGGCTATACGAGGGCGACCAATACACTACAGGGGGCAACCAGACTTGTGACTAACACAACTGCAAACTCTACTGCATATGAGGCCCCGGAGCAAATGGATGTCACTGCACCTCTGTTAACCATACTGTATATGGGGCCCCGGAGCAGATGGATGTCACTGCACCTCTGCTAACCCTACTGTATATGGGGCCCCGGAGCAGATGGATGTCACTGCACCTCTGATTACCCTACTGTGTATGGGGCCCTGGAGCGGACGGATGTCACTGCACCTCTGCTAACCCTACTGTGTATGGGGCCCTGGACCAGACTGATGTCACTGCACCTCTGCTAACCCTACTGTGTATGGGGCCCCGGAGCAGATGGATGTCACTGCACCTCTGCTAACCCTACTGTGTATGGGGCCCGGAGCAGATGGATGTCACTGCACCTCTGCTAACCCTACTGTGTATGGGGCCCGGAGCAGATGAATGTCACTGCACCTCTGCTAACCCTACTGTGTATGGGGCCTGGAACAGACAGATGTCACTGCACCTCTGCTAACCCTACTGTGTATGGGGCCCCGGAGCAGATGGATTGTCACTGCACCTCTGCTAACCCTACTGTGTATGGGGCCTGGACAGCAGATGTTCACTGCACCTCTGCTAAACCCTATTGTATATGGGGGCCCCGGAGCAGATGGATGTCACTGCACCTCTGCATTAACCTACTGTGTATGGGGCCTGGAGCAGTACGGATGTCACTGCCAGTCTGCTAACCCTACAGTGTATAGGGCTCCAGAGCAGATGGATGTCACTGCACCTCTGCTAACCCTTACTGGTGTATGGGGCTCCAGGGGCAGATGGATGTCACTGCACTCTGCTAAACCAACTTTGTATGGGGCCCGGAGCAGAGGATGTCACTGCACTCTTGTTCTTCCTACTGTGTATGGGGTCCCGGGAGCAAAAGGATGTCACTGCACCTCTGCTAACCCTAACTGTGTATGGGGCCCGGAGGGACGGATGTCACTGCAACCTCTGCTACACTACTGTGAAATGGGACCCACGGAGCAGACGGATGTCACTGCACCTCTGCTAAACCCTACTGTGTATGGGGCCCCAGAGCAGACAATGTCACTGCCCCTCTGCTAAACTCTACGTGTATGTGGCCCCGGAGCAGATGGATGTCACTGCATCACTGCAAACCCCTACTGTGTATGGGGCCCGGAGCAGGCGGATGTCACTGCAACTCTGATAACCCTAATGTCTATGGCGCACCAGAGCAGACTGAGATCACAGCACCTCTGCTAACCCTACTGTGTCTGGGGCACCGGAGCAGAGGGAGGTCGCTACACCTTGCAAAACCCTTACTGTGTATGGGGCCCTGGAGCAGAGGATGTCGCTGCACCTCTGCAAACCCCTATGTTTTATGGGGCCCAGAGCCGCCCAATGCCCACTGCGCCTCTGCTAACCATACTGTGTATGGGGCCCCGGAGCAGATGGATGTCACTGCACCTCTGCTAGCCCTACTGTTTATGTGGCCCCGGAGCAGGCGGATGTCACTGCAACTCTGCTAAAAAAGTTGTATTGGCAAAAAAGGATTCACTTTTCACAGTATCATAAGAATTTGGCAAGGGTTGTCTTCTCCGATGAGTCAGGTGTTCTGCTTCATGGAATGGATGCATCTTGGCATGTGCGGTGAGAAACAGAGAACAAAACACCCTGCAACCACTGCTGGAAGAACAGAAACTGCTGGTGGCAGTATTATGATTTGGGGAATGCGTTTGTGGCATTTTCTGGGCCACTCATCCATATGGAAGACATCATCATCTGATTTTGGAATAAATAATTTTCACCCACACATGCAGATGGGATCTTCCAGCAAGACAATTTCACACAGCTAGAAATGTTCAACATTGGTTGGAAAAGGAGGACCAAGACTTTCACATACAATCCTGGCTTCTAATTCCTAAGCCCAAATGTGCAGCAGATTGATGCCCATGTAGTGTTCTCTTGGTTAGAAGCTGGGAGGGCTCCACTGGATGGCTTTTATGGCTTTTGGACTCCAGCAGCTGTGGGGGCCCTGGATGGGGGGTGTTTGGCTCTATGGCCCCTCCAGCAGCTGTGAGGCCCTGGATGGTGGTGTTGGCTCTATGGACCCTCCAGCAGCTGTGGGGCCCCCTGGATGGTGGTGTTGGCACTATGCACCCTCCAGCAGCTGTGAGAGCCCCTGGATGGTGGTGTTGGCTCTATGGACCCTCCAGCAGCTGTGAGGGCCCCTGGATGGTGGTGGTGGCTCTATGGACCCTCCAGCAGCTGTGGGGCCCCGGGAAGGTGGTGTTGGCTATGGACCCTCAGCAGCTGTGGAGCCTGATGGTGGTGTTGGCTCTATGGACCCTCCAGCAGCTGTGGGACCCCTGGATGGTGGTGTTGGTTCTATGGACCTCCAGCAGCTGTGGGGCCCCTGGATGGTGGGGGTGGCTCTATGGACCCTCCAGCAGCTGTGGGGCCCATGGATGGTGGAGTTGGCTCTTTTGGGCCCTCCAGCAGCTGTGGGCCCCTGGATGGTGGTGTTGGCTCTATGGATCCTCCAGCATCTGTGGAGCCCTGGATGGTGGTGTCGGCTCTATGGCTCCTCCCGCAGTGTGGGAGCCCTGGATGGTGGTGTTGGCTCTATGGTCCCTCCAGCAGATGTGGAGCCCTGGATGGTGGTGTTGGCTCTATGGTCCTCCAGCAGCTGTGGGGCCCCTGGATGGTGGTGTTGGCTCTATGGCCCCTCCAGCAGCTGTGGGGCCCCTGGATGGTGGTGTTGGCTCTATGGACCCTCCAGCAGCTGTGGGAGACCCTGGATGGTGGTGTTGGCTCTATGGACCCTCCAGCAGCTGTGGGAACCCCTGGATGGAGGTGTTGACTCTATGGACCCTCCAGCAGCTGTGGGATGCAATCAGCTCCAGATACCTGTGACAACCTACAAGGACCTTAATGAGTCACTGCCAGCCCCTCTAGTTGCTGTCCGTGCTGCATACGGCGCTTGCTCTGTATATTAGCTGCTAGTCATAATAATGTGAATCGGCTGTGTAAAAATATTGGCAAATGCTGCACATATAGCAACAGGCGAGTCTGGACATCCAGTCCACGTCCACAACCCTCACAAGGCTTTGCACATTTCTAGGTTGATTGGTGCCGCTGACATTTCCAGGTTTCCCTGCCCAGTGTCTGATCGGGGAGTATTCTGGAGATCTGCATGGAGCGCTGCGATAGCTACCGAGGATTTCCACATCTATGCAAGGAACAGGCCGACGTTATGTCAGTAAATCAGTGATTCAGCCACAATGTCAGGCTTATTACGCAGGAAATCCCTCATCACTGAGTCATGTCAGACTCCCACTTTCCGATCTGTCTATATTTACCCAGTTCTATTCCTCAGGTCTGAGCTCTCCAAATATCCATCAGCGCAGAATAGACCAGATGTTCCTGGATACAGGTTAACCCCTTCCTGCCAGCCCAATATTACTCAACCATCTAACAGCACGGTCTTCTGTGACCCAGCAGCAAAGTTCCTGACCCTGATAAAAGACTCCAAACTAAATAGAAGTCCAGCTCTTTATATAACTGCAATATCACGCATTACCAGTAGGAGCGCTGTTCTGTTATCTACTTGTTAAATATAAGCCCCTTTTGGTCTTAAAGGGGTTGTCTCAACACTGATTCCTCTCACCTCAGTCCTGTTTTCTTGGTTTCATTATGAATTCAGGGGCGGGTTTACTGGCTTCTACTAGGCTGCAGTAGAAGCCAGGTCTGTAGCTATAGCAACCAGTGCTGGCAGCCAATCATGAGAGATCAAACAGGTCTGTAGCTATAGCGACCTGAGGAGCTGATGCAGCCCATACAAGAGGTGATATCTCGGAATAGGTAGGACACTAATAATGGACACATATTGCAAAGTGACCTGTTTTTGAAAGATCTTTAACATAAAAAGCAATCCTTATAGTGAGGCAACCCCTTTAATAACAAGTAGAATATTTTGCCTCATCTTATCCTTGTGTCTGAGAGGAGAAGTAGCTACTTAAAGAGAACCAGTGGCCGTTCCCGGTACGTCTGTCGTGGTAAATACTAATCTCCCCCATGAAATAACATTACTGGAGCCTTTTTCCTTCCATCTCGATGTTGTCTGGTTCCTCTGGTCTTCCTCAGCGAACACCATGACCAGTCTGTCAGCTGGGTGTTACCAATTGGGGGGTGCCCCTGCACAGAATGACATTGTCTAATCAGTGCTGACAGTCCGTGTGTGCAGGGACACACTTATCTGGAAAGGTAACGCCCATCTGACAGATTCCATAATACATTTCCAGGAGGTGTAACAGAGGGACAGCGCAACGCAGAGTTTTAAGGGAAGATGCCCTAGAAATGTTATATCATAGGGAACACAGGGATTTACTAACACATTTACTGTCAGGAGAGGTCACATGTCCTCTTTAAGGCCTTAAAGTGGTTTTGCCTTGTAGTAAAATTAACGTGGGAAGCTTGCAAATTAAATAATAAACATTTTCACCATTCTTTATTATTAAAAATTCTGCACCGTTTTTGTCTTAGCTGCTCCTTTAGTGATCCATTGTTTACAGCTCGTCTCCAGGGGATACGACCAGGGCTGTAAGCTCCTCAGTCCTGGTCACACATGCTCAAACATCACCTCTCCTCTCAGGCAGCTACTGAGTGTTCAAACCCCGGGTGCTGTCATTCTACTCTTGTCCTCTGTGCTACTTAGTAATTAGTCTAACAGTGCAAATAAATAAAAAAGAAACCTCAATGAGGTCTGTGCATTGATAAAGAGAAAAAAAATCCACAGGTTTAGTTCCTGCAGAGATTTGAACCGAGGACACTTGTGCCTGGAGACAAAAACTTTACCTCTCAGCTACTCACAGTTCCATACATAAACCGACCTTTCTTTGACTAGAGAGAGGAAAGGCCTGATGATGTCATCCTGCTGGGTCACATGATAAGCAATTCAAACAAATCACACATGCCCCCTTCTGAGCACACAGAGCTGAAGAGCTGGATGCAGGAGGTATGAAATGAGATTGTGGCAAAACCCCTTTAAGTTTTGAGTTTGGTTGCATAAGGCATACATGCTTTTTCCGTTTATTTTACATAATTTTTTAGCAGGTTTACCCTTTTCTCGAATAAAATTAAGGTTATAGACAGTATTAACTACACAAATGAAAGGAAATGTGGTGATGTGTAACATCTGTTTTAGGTGACTGAATAAGATTCAATTTAAAATTTTCTTGAATTTTTTTCAGCATTTTTTTTTTAAACTATAATGTTGTGTCTTATCTATAAGATAGTAGGTTATGGGTGATGCTTGTAAAACGCATTGTCATACAGCATTGTGACTAGACAGCCCTGGGTCTATTATAAGCTTCCGGGGAGCTCTCCATTACCCAGCAATGTTGCTGGAGTCTCCTTCCTTTGTCTGCATCATCGTCAACATGGATTGCAATGCTTAAAAGGTGATTTTTCATCCCAATCATTCATGGTATATCAATAGGTCTCAAGAATGGGCCCGAGTCTCCGTGCAGAGTGGAAAGGGTGGTCACACTCGCAAGACGCACGAAATGCCTCAAAACGCTTGGCTTTACTCATGACTCCCATAGAACAGGACAGAGAACTCTGTGCATGCGCTCGGCTGTTCTTAAAACCCGTATATAAATGGAGAGTGTCGCGCATGCGCTTGGCTTCACTCAGAGCACCCATAGAAGAGAATAGAGAATGCTGTGCATGCACTCGCGCTCTTGAACCATATATTATATATATCTTATTATATATTTATATATATATATATTATTATTATTATCTATATAATAATAAAATATATATATATATATTATGAATGGAGGAGTCGCCATGTGCTGGTTACTCGAATCCAAGCAGAACAGAGAACTCTGTGCATGCGCTCGGCTGTTCTAAAAACCCGTATATAAATGAATTGAGTGACGCGCATGCGCTCAGCTGCTCTTGAAACCCATATATAAATGAACCGAGTGACGCGCATGCGCTCAGCTGCTCTTGAAACCCATATATAAATGTGGTTTCACTTAAAACCTGTATGTAAATGAATGTAGAGTGAAGCATGTGCGCTTGGCCTTATTCAGAACTCCCATAAAGCAGAACAGAGAATGTTGTGCATGCGCTCGACTGTTCTTAAAACCCTTAGGCTATGTTCACACGGCTTAACTGCGGGACGTAATTACGCCCCGCAATTACGCCGTGTGGCCGGGGGAGGGAGCAGGGGGCCGGCACTTCGCCTGCCCATAGACATTCATTACCAGTCAGAACAGATATTTATTAAATGTAACTCCAGCACAAAAGTTTTTTTTTAGTTTTGGATAGTGCAGGGAAGGGTTTTTACATTTGCTTTGCTGCCTGTGCCCCTGTTAAGAAGATTTCACCTCGCATTCACCTCATGTGCTGCTGTGGCATGCTGGAACTTGTCGTTCCACAGCTACTATCTGCTGTGGAACATGGCAGTACAAGTGTCAGCATGCTCCATAAGTCTCCGTTTGTAACTAGGGGACAGATGTAAGTCGAAACGGTTTAAGTCGAGGACTGCCTGTATATATACAGGTTTCAAGTAAAGCCAAGCGCATGCACGACACTCTACATATATATATATATATATATATATGGAGAGTGATATATATATATCTATATATATCTATATATATTATATATATCTATATATATATATATATATATATATATAGTGTCGTGCATGCGCTTGGCTTTACTTGAAACCTGAATATAAATTAATGTAGAGTCCCAGGTGTGCACTTGGCCATATTCTGAACTCCCATAGAACAGAATAGAGAATGCTGTGCACACGCTTGGCTGTTAAAACCTGTATATAAATAAATGGAGAGCGACACGCATGGTCTTGGCTTTACTTGAAACCTGTATATTAATTAACGTAGAGTGCTGCATGTGCGCTTAGCTTTATTCAGAACTCTCACAGAACAGGACGGAGAATGCTGCGCATGCGCTCGGCTGAACTTGAACCTCCTATATAAATAAATGGAGAGGGTAACGCGCATGCGCGGTCGCCTCTCATTTTTGCAATGAGACTTTTGGGACCCCGTTTTCAAGATAGGTGCAGATTTCAGGGTATGCCATAAAATTTCTCCTAGGTGCAAGTTTCACCTCTATCAATATGCCATATATGTCTGAAATGCGAACACCCCCTTTAATAGGATAAATGGTCAGGATTGGGAGGATAATGCACATGAAGTACACTTTATCAATCATGGCAAATGAACCCAAGACCACTTATAATTCCAGAAAAACTGGCAACGTTCGAGCGGTCGTGAACCTTTATCAGTTTTATAATATAAAATGGTACCAGTTCGAGCACGCTCATGTTAGTGGGCGGTAATACTTATAAAAAAAAATTAAAAAAAATAGATCATATTCTTTAGCAAATATGATGGACCCTACAAACAGCCATCAGTAGCCGATTTTAGGGCACTCACCACTTGGCAGCAGCACAGTAGTTATCCTGGATGGCGGGGATGATCCAGCAGAATTGATGGCCGTGACTATAATCTCATAATCTCGGAAGTCGCTGCCGTTCAGGATGATACTGGTCCGGTTGAGGTTTGCAGGTAGCTGCATCTCCTGGGACAGGTTGGCACTGGACAGGGGTCTCCATGTCACTTTATAGGAGGTCACTATTCCATTAGCTTCTCTGAGTGTTAAGTGCTGGGAGAGATAAATCAGAGTCTCACAATCACAATACAGCGCTACGGACTATGTTGGCACTATTTAAGTGTATAGAATAGTATGTGGATATTTGGCTTCTCATGGATAATTCCATAGCTGGGCATTCTATACTACAGCTTTTCTGCAGTACAGCCACCAAGTGGGCGACGGTGGCGACAGCGACACTGCACTGAGATGGTGGATCTTCAGGTCAGCCACTTTCTAATTTGTTTTATTATACACCGAATAAACGTTATTTAAACCTGTTACAGCTGCTTCAATGTTGATTTATTCTATGGACTGGGATGATTATGGAGATACCAAAAAGTTTTTATAGGATTTTTATGTAAAAAAAAAAAAAAAAGTTTTCACTTATCATTTTACTTTTAGAGAAAAAAAATAAAAAATTAAATGAGACTCACATTACTAACACAATCCAATATCAGCAGCACACTACTAGCACGAAAAAAAAACTCAATACAGATGGGAACCTACTCTTATCGTTACCTCTCTTGGTGCCTGTTCAGACCTCCACGTTTCAGGGAGAGAAGATTCCAGCTACAATCGTCTCTGCATTGATTTAAAAACCTGTGCAGGTGGGTGGAGTGCAAAAAAATAAAATAAAAAGAGGGAGCTGTCACTCCCCCATAAAAACGGTCTAGAAAACAATATTTGGTCTGCACATCCCCCAAAAAAAAAACAAACTTCTTTGAAAAAAAATGAGCATTGGTGTGGCAGTAACATACAAACAACCATCCAATGTCTACACGCTCGCCCTAAAAAAAAAAAAAAAAAACTATCAAAAAGAACATAGGAATTTTTTGGAAAAGCATTTCTGGTACTTCGAATACATGAAAAATGTTGAGGTTCTTGGTTCATTTTTGATCAAAACTGCTTAAGCCCACCTCCCATCAACAAGGCGACCTCAATACAGGTGGGAACCTACACTAACGTTACCTCTCTTAGGACCTATTCAGACCTCCACATTTCAGGGCGAGAAGATTCCAGCTACAAGGTACTCTGCATTGATTTAAAAGCCTGTGCATGTTGCTTAAACAGTTTTGATCAAAAATGGGAACTAAAAACGTCAACATTTTTCATGTATTCTAAGTAGCAAAAATGCTTTTCCAAAAATCCCTGTTCTTTTTGATTGTTTTTAGTAGTGCTAGCTAGTAGATATTGGATGGTGTTTGTATGTTACTGCCACACCAATGCTCATTTTTTTTCCCAAAATTTTTTTGGGATGTGCAGACCAAATATTGTTTTCTAGACTGTTTGTATGGGGGAGTGGCTGCCCCCTTCTTTGTTTTTTTTTTTGCACTCCACCCACCCGCACAGGTTTTTAAATCAATGCAGAGTACCTTGGAATCTAGCTGGAATCTTCTCTCCCTGAAATGTGGAGGTCTGAACAGACACCAAGAGAGGCAACGTTAGTGTAGGTTCCCACCTGTATTGAAGTCGTCTTGCTGATTGACAGGTGGGCTTAGGCAGTTTTGATCAAAAATGTGAACCTCAAATTTTTTCATGTATTCTAAGTAGCAGAAATTCTTTTCCAAAAATTCCTATGTCCTTTTTGATTGTTTTTAGTAGTGCTAGTAGTGTGCTACTGATATTGGATTGTGTTTGTCTGTTACTGCCACACCAGTGTGCACCTATGCTCATTTTTTTCAAAAAAGTTTTTTGGGGATGTGAAGACCAAATATTGTATTCTTGGCAACACATTACTGACTGTCAGGTATGTGATAGGGTCATCACCCATGCAATTGCCTCCAATGGGATGACAGAGGGAGCCCCTCTTGTCTACAGACTCATATTGACTACACCATAAACTCTGAAGTCACTGCCGTTCCGGATTATACTGGTCCGGATGAGGTTAGCAGGTAGCTGCATCTCCTGGGACAGGTTGGCACTGGGCAGAGGTCTCCATGCCACTTTATAGGAGGTCACTATTCCATTAGCTACGATATACCTTCCATATCATCGTGCCAGACATCGAAGGAGGTCACTTCACTCCTACCACCACTATGCAGGAGGGTGTTAGAGATTATAGGCAAACTCCAGGTCAGGAGGACAGCACTGAAGTTACATAAATTGTAGATTGCATTTGAAAATTAAATGGTCAGACACCATTAGGGCGCATCCCCACGGCATAGGACAAATACCGTCCGGGGCGGCTTTTCTCCGCGATGAGCAGAGAAGAGCCCTCCCTCCTCCCATTGAGAAGCACAGATTCTGTCCGAAAACCGGACGTAAGATGGTGCTTTCTCAATGTTTTGCCGCCGGACCGCCGGCGGCAAAACCGCTGGGCGGGAAACCCGTGCAGTGGGGACTGCTGCACGGGTTTTAGATAGAGCACAATTGTGCTCATTTTCGGCCGGTTTTTCAGGCGGTCTGAAAAACCGTCCGAAAACCCGTGCCGTGGGGACATGCCCTAATAGTCCATTGGGTGCTGCTAGTGTTATTCATGTTGCACAAACAAAGGATAATATAATAACTTATCAAATATCAATGCAAAAGAAGAACTTTAGTGCATCTTTTTATTATTTTTGAGTCCAGACTATAACCTTAAATACAAACAAGCACTCAATGGTTCCAAAAGTTTTAAAAAACTTGGTACTGTACACTAATCCAATGCACTTTATGAAGGGTGATACAGTTATGTTACATAGGTAAATAATATACCATCAATAAGGCATCGAAATGAATGAAGGACAAGGGACCTGTGATTAGCTGTAATGTGTTCTGTAGGAAAAACCATCGATTGAGTGGGGCCGCTCCTTTTGGGGCGATTACACCACTATTAGGAAGCGCTAGTTAAGGGAGTGTGCAACCCAACATCTATACTGTTTCTTCCCCCTTCATTCATATCAGGAACTGGATGAATGTTGCAGACCTACCAGAAGGGATCTGACCATACTGGAATCCTATCAGCAGCTGCTCCGTGACTACGTTAGATGGAGAATTCTACAAAAAAAATCTGTGTACAGCAGAATCGAGAGTGGTCTTTCATTCACTTGGATGCCTTATTGATGTTATATTATAAACCTATATAACATTACTGTATTACCCCTCATAGCGTGTATCGGATTAGTGCACAGTACCAAATGGTTTTAAAATTTTTGGACTATTTTTTAGTTTATTTCAGACTACAGTTCTTCTGTTTGTCTGTTAGGCTATGTTCACACGGCTTATTTTGGGGTTAATTACGTCCGCAAATACGTCCCGAAACACGTTTCAAATAATGAACAATTAGATTAGCATTGATTCCAATGTAAAATACGCCCATCGTTCACACGAGGCGTATTTCCGCGACGTATTTTCGCCATGTAAATGCGATCGTAAAATTTAGTCCCCTGTCACTTATTGAGGCGTATTTCGTGACGTAAATCCCCATAGTAAAGAATGGGGAATGTGTCACTTTGTGACACGCATTTGAAACGTATTTCGGGACGTAATTACGTCCGCAAATAAGCCCCGAAATAAGCCGTGTGAACATAGCCTTAGTGTTGGCCATAAAACAGATCCGGCACTGACATTTTAGTTTTTTTTTGTTCCTGTAATGAGACAGAAAAGCAAAAACGACAACGTAGATATCACCAAGGCCTAATGAGCCCCCAAATCAGTAAAAAACACCGCAGATAGTGGCAATGTTGGATGCACATTTGCGCCCAGACATGTCACAGGTCTAAGGGTATGTTCACACGACAGATTTCTCCAGTCAGAAAAATTTATTGTGAAATCCACAACAGAAATCCTGGGAGAGAACCTAGAATTCTTCATAGATTGTAAGCTCTTGTGAGCAGGGCCCTCACACCTTCTGTCTGATCTGTTGGTAGCTTTTTACTATGTAAGGTTTGCTTTTTGTCTATACTTATACCTTCTACACTATACAGTGCTGCAGACTATCTTAGCGCTGTATAAAAGATTATTATTACTATTCATTTCTGCTGCAGTTTCCATTTTGTGGTTTTCACTGTGGCTATGTATGCGGATTGGCCCACATCTTAAAGGGGTTGTCTCACTACATCTATTCATCTCACCTCAGTCCTGTTTTCTTGGTTTCACTTTGAATTTAGGAGAGTGTTTACTGGCTTCTACTAGGCTGCAGTAGAAGCCAGGTCTGCAGCTATAGCAACCAGTGCTGGCAGCCTATCAGGATAGATCGAACAAGTCTGTAGTTATAGTGACCTGAGGAGCTGATGCAGCCCATACAAGAGGGGATATCTAGGAATAGGTAGGACACTGTTAATGGACACATATTGCAAAGTGACTTGTTTTTGCAAGATCTTTAACATATAATGCAGCAATCTCTGTAGTGAGACTACCCCTTTAACCATCATGATTCCATGTCTAAGGCCCCATCCACAAACTGTTGTTGGCCCCAGTTCCTGGTATCCATTGGGATAGCGTAAAAATGTATCCCGATGGAGACTGTGATAAGGCCATTGACTTCTTTAGGGCAAACTTGGTCCTAAACAGACTGCGTTTCCCCATTAAGAAAACATTAAGTTTCTACACCAGACACAAAAGCACGGTCTACCATGTCTAGTACAGAAAACATACATGTTCACTAATTGATTATGCGGATAACAAAAAATTTTTTTTTTTTTTTTTTTAATTTATAACTAAGTAGTGTTCACTGAAAAAAAGAAAAAAATTTCGGACTCTGTACCGCAATACATTACTGACTGTCAGAATACATAACAGGGTCATCACCCATGTACTTGCCACCAATGGAATGATAAAACAAGCCCCTTCTGCCTTAAGACTGCCATTGACTGCACCAAGGAGGTGTGTTTTCCACGACTCTACAGTTCATGGTGTCCGTCGGGATGCCGTAAAAATCTATTCCAAATGATATTGTGATGGGGCTGGGATAGGGTCATTGACTTCCATAGGGCAAATGCAGCCCTAATTGGATTACATTTGGTCCTATTTAATGAATGTAAATGGTTTCCGCACCCGACACTAAAGTGTTGTTTAGTATACTTTGGTGTCCGATGCAGAAACTAGAACTATGTGGGCTCTATAGAAGTCAATGATCATATTGCGGTATCTGATGGGATATATTTTTACGGTATCCCAATGGATGCCACAAAGAGTGGCCAAAAATAGTATGTGAACAGGACCTAAGAAGGGAAACATTGTTCTTTATGATTTCGCATCAAAAGAAAAAAAATGTTCTAGTTCAGTGTAAAATATGATGTGGATTGTCATTGAGAACAGTAGGATTAAAGTGGGTTTCTCACTATGATTAGCTTTCAACAAGTAGGGAATGGTAAATGAAGGCTTTTACTAAATACTTTGCTTTTTTGATATTGCCCTGGTCAGGAAGTAAGATTTTATCTGCTCTGAGTGCACACAAGTGTCTCTAGGTTACCGTCCATGGACAGAGAGCAGGGAGTGACATCACCATGGTCGGACAGAGCAGAGTCTAACAAAATAAGATTGTTTACCTTTGATAAGCATTGTTTTCACTCCATGGCTATGTTAACACGGCTTATTCATGGCATAATTGCGAGACGGATTTCGCCCGCAATTACGCCGTGTGCTCTTCAGCGGGGGCGGGGTGGGGGGAAGGGGGAGGGTGTCAGCTCGCCGACCCCATAGACATTCATTATTTTGCTAGCGGGGAGAGGAGACGGAATCCATAGTTCTCTATGAGAACTGTGGATGACCCTAATGACTGGGACGGACTTCACCCGTAATTCGTACAGTACGACGCGAAATACGTGCTGAAAACCGTCCCAAAATAAGCCGTGTGAACATAGCCTTTGGAGCTGTGTAGCTTTGTTTACAATAAAGTCATTGTAAGCTCAGCTAGTTCTAGAGGAACTAAGTATGCTGCTCACTGCTATAGAACCACCCACACCCTGTTTGAACATATAGGGAGAGAAACGTTTTGGCTACTTAAGTTTATTACAATAACTTGTCATACGGCGATGATGAGGACTACTCACCTTCCAATAAACTTTGATTTCCCTCCCTTCTGGGCTCCATACAATCTCTCTCCAGATATCCAGTTTTCTTGCAGGAGCTGTGGAACGAAAAAAAAAAAAAGAAAAAAAGGAACACAATAAGCCAATGTATATCGTGTGGGTGTACGACCTGGTTCCTAATTTTGTGACCTATTGGCATATTCTGTCCCAACTATTCACACCATGAATGGAACCATTACCCTCACTCGTAGGAGTCTGCCATGTTCTCTTATCATACCAAGCGTTGCTTGAATCTGTCTCTGTTCAACCAAACTTCGGGACATCCAGAACCTGAATTTTCACTCTGACCCTAACCCTAATTTTAACTGGTTCTGAATGGGTTAACCTACCTGTCCCATGGGACTGTGACACAGACGTCCTTTCATGTTATGCCAATTCTGGCCCACCACTACACTAGGGTGGTCTATTTGACGTTAGACCTAAGGAAACTTCAGACGAAGAGACCTTAAATCAATAGCACCATGGGACCTGAAGTGCTGGATAACAGGTAATGGAACCCATTCAAATCCAGTAAAACTGCTATATTCAGAACCCCCATAGAAATGAATTGGGGGGGGGGTGACCACAAGTGACTGGGTTAGTGGGGGTATGACTTCCTCATTCTGTAACACGGACGGCTCGTACCTAGTTATAAGCTGGAATGGGTCCGAAATCTCTCCGTTTTTAAGGGAGAGGTTGTTGGAACTTTCCTTGAAGCTCCGAGTACAGCCAAGCTAAGAGGTTTTGGGGCTCGATCTTGAGATGGGTGTGGTCCCATATGTGGAACTTACACCTACCAAACATTGATATATGCTATGGATAGGACACCACTTTAACCCTAACCTCTAAAAAGGTCAATTTTCTTGGCGAATATCCCTAAAAATCTATTTGAATTGAAGCGTTCAGATTTGGTTTCAATTTGACCCGAATCTGAAGTGCAACACATCACGCCAAATTAACCAAATAGGTGGGGTGTTCTGCTGGCTAAGAAGGCACAAAAAATGTAGCTTTCTTTATATCGTATAACTGTTTAAATCATGACTAACATTTGCTGAAAACTGCAATAACTCCATTGAATGTACAGAATTAATGGTGCTTCAAAATAAATATTAATAGAAATAAATAACCTTTTAGTGGGAAATACATAGGAACAGCGCCTAAATTTCCTGTTAAGCCGCAGTCGGATCCTTTATCATTCAGAGGTACAAGAACATGGTCTCCTCACGAAACTCTTCTTTAGAGCATGGGACAAGCTAAGAGGCCCAGACAATGATATAGGACACTGGAGGTCCAGCCCCGACTGCTGACGTAGGTATAGACTGTGTATACAAGTTACTTCCCGTACCTGCAGTCAGAGTTGTGTGCCTCTTTACACTGCTCCAGTCGCTCCACTTCCAAAAATGAGCATTAGACGCGCATCGAACCCGGAAGTCGTAGACACGGAAAGGGTGGAGCCGGGTGATGTCATAGCGGTATGGAGAATCATTTAACCCCTCTAAGGTCACATTGCGCTAGGGAAAAAAAAAAAAAAAAGATAGAAAAATTAAATCCTGGCACGTTTGAAACAAAATTTTTTATTATATATATATATATATTTATTGGTCCCATTTACTAGGGCCGAGAACTGCTGTAAGCTTCGGTAATTGTGAGTAATTTCAGCTTCTTGAAATATGAGAGGTTTAGCATTACAGTCATCTTAAAGAGCTTTAAACAAGTAGGCAAAGGCAAATACAGTTTATCACCAAATACATTGCAGTTCTGAGTTTGCCTTCTTTCAGAGCTAGAACAGTTCTCATTTCCTGCTTGTTTACGGAAGGTTTCCAAGGTTACCAACCACCTCTATGCGCCCTACAGCCCTGGTTGGGATGGTGACATCACTCCATGCTGTGTCTTATCAGTAACACAGGACCCAGTTTATATTTTTCAGTAACAAACTTTCACCCTGTAGCCTTGTGCCCTGCAGTTAACACCCTCTAACAGGTTCAGCTAGGAATAGAAGAGCTGAAGGCTCAGTCACTGCTCTAGCCTGAACAGGAAGTGGGAGCCTGAAGCATCATGAAACAGCATGATGAGAACACCCCTTTAAGTTTTTTTTTTTTTTTTTAAATCTGGGTTAATACACCATCCTGTACTACAACTGTCCCCACAGTGGATTCTACAAAGACAGCAGGAATCAGAGGTGGAAGCTACTGCAGCTTCGTCATGGTCATGTGAAACTGCATGCTGCGAGAGGGAGGAGAAGTCAAGAGACTTTCGAATGGTCCCGTGAGCTAAAGTTATAATATGGGATTAGTGGGGAGCTGGAAAGGACTCCAAAGTAAGGGCGAAAGTCACAGAAGTAACTTCCTCTCCAAAACTGGCAAGTTACACATATGTTTAGCTGCTAAAAGGGTTGTTCCCACCATGGACTTTGATGGTATATTGATAGGATGCGTCATTTAAGTGCAACAGGTGAAGGACCCACCTCTGGGAACCACACCTATCTCAGGAATGGGGCCCTGAAGATATTAGCCAAGAATGGAGAGCCGCTCACAATTGTGCACAACTCTTTATTCTGTTCTATGGGAGTTCGAAGTACAGTGGAGTAGAATGTTCTATACTCAGAACCCACATAGAACAAAATGGAGAGTTCTGCGCAAGTGTTAATGGTTCTCTATTCCGAGACAACACTTTCAGTGGCCTGTTCCCGAAATAGATGCAAGTAACAGGTGTGGGACCTGGACCTTTCAGGCTCTAGTGGCATATCATATCGCTACACAATCACCATCTATGGTGGGAACACTCCTTTAGGTCAGGGTAGGTCTAGAAATGACCCAGTTAGTAAGAGCTACCCAGGACACTGGTGGATAAGGGGATACAGACACAACTGAAGGTGGAGAAGAGGGCCCCAAATTGAAGAGCTGGGACAAGTGCCTATGGCGGCAAATACCAGCAACGCTAATATCTTAATAACATTATTTGCTCCTTACCGTCTCCGTCTCACCGTGGAGAGGCTTAATTTCAATTTCACATAATAGATCAATGGATGAAAATGTTCCAGGCAAAAACCACGAGAGGTAGACTCCAGTAGGACTTGAGTCACGGATAATAAGTTTCTCAATGGGCAAAGGATGAACTGGAAGGAGAAAAAAAATTTATATGTATGTCTAGCATCAGGTAAAAAAAAAAAAAAAAATGTTTGGGTTGTCATATCAGCCTTTAAAAAAAAAAAAAAAAAAAAACTGGTACTCAACATTTTTCTAATTTTTCTGACAGGTATATAAAAATATAGGCAGCCCTCCACTCATACTTTTTGGGGAAGGGGTCACCATTGATCTCTCATCCAGGATAAATTGATAGCGGTTATCAATATTGTAAGACAAAGTATATTAAAAAGCTACAGAACCTTCAATTACTTTAAAAAAAAAAAAAAAAAAAAAAAAAGTAATTGACAGAAGAAAGGAAGGTGCCCTTTTAACCCCTTAATGCCCTGAATGTTTAAACCAAGCTTTTTTGGTCATCCTGCCTCCCAGAAAAAAGGATAAAAACCTCTAACCCTCCCTTCATCCACACCCATAAAGGGGTCGTATCACTACATAGATTCATCTTGCCTCAGTCCTTTTTTCATGGTTTCATATTGAATTCAGGGGCGTGTTTACTGGCTTCTACAAGGCTGCAGTAGAAGCCGGGTCTGTAGCGATAGCGACCAGCGCTGACAGCCTATCAGGAGAGATCGGACAGGTCTGTAGCTACAGTGACCTGAGGAGCTGATGCAGCCCGTACAGGAGGGGATATCTAGGACTAGGTAGGACTCATATTGCAAAGTGACTTGTTTTTGCAAGATCTTTAACATAAAAAGCAGCAATCCTTGTAGTGAGACAACCCCTTTAAAAACTCGAAAGCCAGACCTTGCCCTGCATAAAACACATCACAGAGCACAACACAGTTCATGCTCCCAGAATACTGTGATGCAAGGGCAATTTTCTTTTATCTAAAAGTTTTTATTTTATTTTTTTCGAACTAAAAAATAATGAAAACTATAAAAATTTGGCATAGTCTTAAATCGAACGGACCTGCACATTAGAGATCACAGGTCATTTACACCAAACCGTGAACTGCATAAAAACAAACCCCTCACAAAATGGTGCAATTGAGGGTTTTGGGTTTTTGTTTAGTTTTCCATTCCATCTCACAAAAAGATACCAATGAAAATGATATCTCGTCTATATCTTGCAGGTGGGAAAATAAAGCTGTAGTTTTTTGGAAGTTGGAGGGGGGAGGGGGAAAAAGGAGGAACAAAAATCCAAAAATAGCCAGGTCAGTAAAGGGTCAATAAACTACACAACCGCAAGGGACGTCCGAGCGACGGATTCCATTCCT
Organism: Phyllomedusa bahiana; assembly: GCA_025379985.1. NCBI lineage: Eukaryota > Metazoa > Chordata > Amphibia > Anura > Hylidae > Phyllomedusa > Phyllomedusa bahiana. Next base: position 67,273 of record JAODAL010004579.1, on the reverse strand, counting down.
AGACTGCTCTTGGAAAATGGAACCGAAGCTCCGAGTGGTTGCTATGGGCAACAAGGACAGTCTTACTGTTTGGGCCTAATGCATAAAAAACTGTTAACAGTAAAGACTGTCTTTGTTGCTCATACCAACCAATCAGAGCTCTGCTTTCACTTATCCATAGCAGTATAGGAAATGAAAACTAAGCTCTAATTGGTTGCTATAGGCAACAAGGACAGTCTTCCTGTTGGACAGTTTTGATAAATGAGGCCTCAACTAAATAGAGAAGACTGTCCTTATTGCCCCTAGTAACCAATCAGAGCTCAGCTTTCACTTATCCACAGCAGTATGGGAAATGAAAACTAAGCTCTAATTGGTTGCTATGGGCAACAAGGACAGTCTTGCTGTTTGGGCCTAATTTATTAAAACGGTCTAGTGTTTAACAGTAAGATTATCTTTGTTGCCCATAGTAACTAATCAGCATGAACAGCATCAGAAATGAAAGAGCTCTAAATGGTTGCTATGGGCAAAAGACTGTCTTACTGTTACACAGTTTTTATAAATTAGGCCCAAAGAGAAAGACTGACCTTGTTGAATATAGCAACCAATCAGAGCTCCGCTTTCACTTATCCAGAGCAGTACAGGAAATTAAAACGAAGCTCTAATTGGTTGCTATAGGCAACAAAGACAGTCTTCCTGTTAATAATAATAATAATCTTTATTTATATAGCGCCAACATATTCCGCAGCACTTTACAAATTCAAGGGTAAACATACAGTCATTACACATTAAAAGTACTTACAAATGAGACACAAGGTGTGAGGGCCCTGCTCGTGAGAGCTTACAATCTATTAGGGTGTATGGGTGAAACATACGGTAAGAAGTGCCAAGTTTACAATGGTCCGGCCATGTTTCATAAATAGGGGGTGGTTTACATGAAAAATGGATGAACCTGCCACCCAGACTGTACATCTATATACAGATAAGTGCCTGTGAGTGCCCAAGTGCAGGGAGTGACAGATGTGTGTGATAGCAGTTAGGGATCTTGGTGGGCCAGACCGAGAAGATGTATTTTCAGGGCCCTCTTAAAACTGTGAGGGTTGTGAATGTGCCTGATCGCCCGCGGTAGCATATTCCAGAGAATTGGTGCCGCACGTGTGAGATCTTGTAGGCGGGCATGGGAGGTTCGGATGATTGAGGAATGTAGTCTGATATCATCAGCAGAGCGGAGAGCACGGGTAGGGCGGTAGACAGAGACTAGGGAGGAGATGTAGGGAGGAGCAGCGCTGTGGAGAGCTTTATGGGTGAGAGTGCTGAGTTTATACTGTATCCTGTACTGGTTTGGGCAACCAGTGCAGTGACTGACACAGGGTAGAGGCATCAGTATTAGCGGCTGGAGAGAAAGACAAGCCTGGCTGCTGCATTCTGGACAGATTGGAGAGGGGAGAGTTTGCAGAGAGGGAGACGATAAGCAAGGAGTTGCAGTAGTCAAGACGAGAAAGATAAGAGCAGTAATGAGAGTTTGAGTTGTTTCCACAGTGAGAAATGGACGGATTTTGGAGATATTCTTGAGGTGCAGGTTACAGGAGCGGGCAAGGGATTGGATATATGGGGAGAAGGTCAGATCAGAATCCAATAAAACCCCTAGACAGCGGGCCTGCTGCCTAGGAGAAATGGTGGTACCACATACAGAAACAGAAATAGCAGGGGGGGGGTTGGTTAGTAGATGGCGGAAAGACAAGAAGTTCCCGTTGCACAGTTTTGATAAATGAGGCCTAAACTAAATAGATAAAGTCTGTCCTTATTGCCACTAGTAACCAATCAGAACTCAGCTTTCATTTATCCTAAAGAGTAAAGGAAAGCTGAGCTCTGATTGGTTTCTATGGGCAACAAGGAAAGTCTTACTGTTAGACAGTTTGATGAATAAGCCCAACAGGCTAAGACCTAATTTACGCAGCCATAAAGTGGCCCATATAGACCTATATAAATTACACCCTAAACCCCAGGACCTCCCAGGGTCGTCATATGAAGGGGAAGACTAATACGACGGACCATACTTACTTTTTTCTGTGACATTGATAGCCAGGGACGTATTAGAGGTTCCCAATGGATTCCTAGCGAGAGCAAGAACTCATAAAGTTGCTGTTCCCTCTTTAGATCATAGCTGCAGTTGTATTCATCACGATCCTCGTTCTGTTCAGAACACGAGGAGTTAATTCCTGAAAACCTGAAATTTTAATTAATGATAGTTCATCATCAGAGAACACAGAACCCAATCTCCGCGATTCATCATAAGATTGCCGCCATATTCGATCCCTCACCCGAGACTCATCTGGCTTCTGTTTGCTACAGAAGGTTCTGCTCACACAATTTATATTGGAAGCCATGATCTTGTACTGGATCCATCTCAATACACTGGTCCCTCAACAAACAATATTGATCGGTTCTGGGACAACCAATGGGACCATTGTCACCCAACATCATGCAACATGAAAATTAACCAGATGACGACCCCCCATTGCCTACAACTATCCGGGTGCTCGACATACTACTCTGCACAGAAGTTCTAGAACACCAATTGTGCGGATGCTCGGGTGCAGAGTAAGCGGTCAGTGATAGCTGGACTCTCCACCGAGAAGGCAGGGACAGATTATTACCATCCCTGCCTTCCTGATCACAATATATACCCTTGTCAATGAGCGCTGTATACACAGCAGGAAGCCTTCAGGCTTCCTGGCACTTGTGGTCAATCACATGACTGGCAGAGCTTGGTAACCACAGATGCTTATTAGACCCAAATGAGCTTTGCAATGACTTCAGGGGGTATTTTTCTGCCTAAGTAACTGGAGCACATTTTTTAGTCTCATGGGAAATCAGCCAAAAACAAAGTTATACAAAAATATCCCCACAGAAGACCTCTTTTTAACCTTATGGAGGGTACAATACATGAAAGTAATACTAAAAAAACCAAACACATACAAGAAATAAAAAATACTTACAGCCCAAACTGCAAATTTTAGCCCCGAGAACCCAAAAACTTTAGATCATCTATATATAAACGTTCCTGATAGAAAAGAGACACCGTTTCAAAACAAAGAGCCAACATGTAGTGCCAATTTTTCAGAAAAAAAAAAAGAAAGGGTGCTTACAAGATTTATGTTATGGTGTCACTTTTCCACCTCCGTTAAATATAGGCAAAATAAAGATTTAAGGTCGTTGGGGGAGGAGGCTCAGAGTACCGGTTTGGGTAGATTGCATTTTGTTCTAACATATTTATTTTTGTGTTTTTATTTGTTATTAAGGTCAGAAAAAAAAACATTTGCGGTCAATTTTCATACATATACCTTTTGATTTTTAAATTTTAAATAGGACGGAAAAAAAAAAATGTAATGTAATGTAAAAACTACTGAAAAATAAAGCCTAATGCATCATGGAAAAAAGGCGATCAAGCCTGCCTGTAGTTTGGAAAAACAAAACGTGCCCGGTCAGGAACTGGTTGCATGTATGCCGATACAGATAAAGCGCGTCAGAAAGAGGTGACAAAAACTGGAATCTTTCTAGGATGAGGACAGGAACTTCTTTGGGGCATGGACCTTATACAAATTGTACTAGAAAAAAGACTATGTAGAACCGCACTGTACTGTAGAGAGGTGCTAGTGGACCACCAATCACTGCCTGCACTGCACTAATACATGCAAGAGCAGTACAGGACGTAGTACTGTACTGTAGAGAGGTGTGTATATATATAGATCACCAATCAATGCTTGCACTGCCCTGATACAGAGGTTTTACAAGTAAAATGTTCATAATAACTGGTTGGATCTTCCAACAATCACATGAACCGCAGATAGTCAGAGTCTCTGACAGAGTATGGGGAGGGTGGTTTCAAGATACAATGGTCTTTCCTGGGACATTGTATGCAGAAAATATTGTAATTTGAGGAAGTTGAACAATGTGGTCAGAGGAGGCTAGATGGCAATGATGTTAAAGGGGTTGTCTCACTACAAAGATTGTCATTCAAATTAAAGATCTTCAAAAAACAAGCACGTTTGCAATATATGTCAATAACAAATCTCCTACTGATTTCTAGATAACTTGTTTTTAGTGGCTTCAGAGGCTGCTGAGGTCTCTATAGTCACCGACCTGCTTGTTCTCCCTGATAGGCTGTATCTCCGGCATCTTATCACAACAGGTCGCGTCGGGAGCGAGCACACAAGTTTAACTATCTCCTGTCCTTTCTCTCTCTGTCCTCGCGCTGCCTGCTGCACAGCCCAGTGATTTAGAGCAGGCATACTAGCAGCCCCTGTCAGTTCCTCTGCTGCCTTATCTGTGTCTCAGCCTAATTTTTATTCACTGCTGTTAACTATTTCCTGCCCAAGTCATTCAGCTCTGAGTCAGCCTAATTAGCATTCACTCTCCTGTTTACCTAACCAGCTTCACTGCTGAAGTGAATGATTCAGGCAGGAAATAGTCAACAGTCAGTGAATAGTAATTAAGCAGACACAGACAGATGTAGCACTGAGATAACTCCATGCAAATACAACACATCAGAGATTATTTGAATCGCTTCCCCCCTGCTCAATTCCCTGTGCTGGGAACCCCGGGTCATGTATGGATGCATGGGGAGAGAAATATGTGCTGTGTACACGGTGGATACTATTGAATGGTGAGCAGCAGGGGAAAGAGAACTCTGTGATCTGAGATGTTCTCCCTTCCAATGCTGTTAGCATCGGGAGCGAGCGCAGCAGCATGACGTCACCTAGATGAAGGGAGGGGGGAGAGGACTCCAAGAAGCCAGTGCTCCCGCCCATGATTTCAAAACTACAGCTCTTAGGACAGCACCAAGGTAGGATGAAATCCAGTCGTGAGACAACTCCTTTAAGTTCCCACTCAATGGTGGAGCCACACACTGACATGGTGCAAACTTAACATGACACCTGCAAAAGTCCAAACTTATAGGGGTTGTCTCACTTTAGACACTGATGGTATATCACTAGGATGTACCCCACACCCATCTCAAGAAAAAGCGGCAAAACCTTCCCGTTCCAAACGGAGATGTGGTCAGGACTCTGCCATTGATGTGTCAATGTCTAAAGTGAGACTACCTCTGACTGTAGCAGCCAGTGTCAGGCAGCTGCTGCGGAGGGAAATAAGATCATGGGGTATCAAAAGGGAAATAGATGCCGCCGATGAGAACACAGTACTGCCACTATCCGTAGTCTGACCAGCTATGGGTTACTGTGGACAGTTTATGTCACTGATGCACAAGAAAGATATTGCAGAGCTTGAGCAGGAATGTAATAAATGGTTGGACTGCAATGCCCAGAAAGATTAGCAAGATTAGGATTATTTAGGTTAGAGAAAAAAAATGGCCTTGAGGTGACATAATAACTATGTTTGAATACATCAGGGTTCAATGTAGAGATCTCTCCTAAGATCTATTTATACCCAGGACTGGATCCAGAACAAGGTGGCATCCTCTACATCTAGAGGGAAGAAGGTTTCTACATAGACGTAGAAAGGGATTCTTTACTGTAAGAGCAGTGAGACTGTGGAACTCTCTGCCAGACTAACTTGTCATGGTGAATTCACTAACAGAGTTCAAAAAGGGTCTGGATTCATTTCTAGATGTAATAATAGAACAAGTTATAGTGACCAGGATTCTGGAGAAGGGTCTGGATACATTTCTAGATGTAATAATAGAACAAGTTATAGTGACCAGGATTCTGGAGAAGGGTCTGGATACATTTCTAGATGTAATAATATAACAGGTTATAGTGACCGGGATTCTGGAGAAGGGTCTGGATACATTTCTAGATGTAATAGTATAACAAGTTTTAGTGACCAGGAGATTCTGGAGAAGGGTCTGGATACATTCTAGATGTAATAATATAACTAGTTTATAGTGACCGGGATTCTGGTGACGGGTCGGGAGAAATTTCTAGATGTAATAATATAACAAGTTATAGTGACCAGGATTCTGGAGAAGGGTCTGTAGACATTTCTAGATGTAATAATAGAACAAGTTATAGTGACCAGGATTCTGGAGAAGGGTCTGAATACATTTCTAGATGTAATAATATAACAAGTTAGGGCTTGTTCACACGGAGTTTAGACTCCGTGTTGCAAGCGCTTTAGGGATCAGTCTTTGGGTCCGCACTGTCGGTCCCCAAGACGGATCTAACAATTAGCAGTGAGATTATCACTGCTCGCTGCGCTGAACACGCAGCAGCATTCACATGAGAGAACGCAGCTGCGTGTTTCAAAAGCGCCGCTTGGGTCTGTCTTGAAAAGAATTGCCATTCTTTTCAAGACGGAGCCGAGCGGCTAAAGCGCGTAAACTCTGTGTGAACAAGCCCTTATAGTGACCAAGATTCTGGAGAACGGTCGCTGATCCAGGGATTTATTCTGATTGCCAGATTGGAGTCGGGAAGGAATTTTTTCCCTAATATAAAGACAATTGGCTTCTACCTCATGGTGGGTTTTGCCTTCCTCTGGATCAACACTACAGCACAATAGGCTGAAGGTCTGTCTCTTTTCCGCCTATTTAACAAACCTAAAACAGTCATTATCTTGATGTAAACAGGTGACAAAAGTCGCCTTGCAGTCCTAGCCTAAGGTCACCGGTGCCCTATTTAGAATCAATTAGACTAATTTGTCCACATCTGCGCCGGAGATGCTGTCACAGGGCCCCCTGTATTCAACAAAAAGATAAGTGCTGCATGTATCACCATTTTATTCCGTCACGTCAGAAACTAATAGGACCACAACAGTCAGTGGTGCAGATTTATCAATACTGTTTAACACTTAGATCACCAAGTGTAACTTTACATCATTTATAAGCTGGTTTAAGTTTATGCTACTATTTGTGCTTTTTTTTTTCTAACAGTGCACTGCATCACCATAAGCCCGCCCCTCTTCAAGTCATCACACCTTTTCTATAAGGACCCACCACTTTGTCAGACAATGGGTATGTCTAGAAACTGCCTAAAACACATAATAAATGGTGTAAAACTTGTATATTTTCCCGCAATTACATTAATAACTGTCTCCAAGTAAGTTCTGTTGGTTGCCGCATATGTCGGTTGTGTGACTGATATAGCACTGTGGCTCCCATTTCTGATGGGGACGTTGGCGCAGATGTGAACAGCGCCTTCCACAATAGCAGCACTTGTTTATTCTTACAGGAAACGCTCTATAACCTACACAGATTTTACCTTTCATATAAGGTGTACTTTGTGCCGCGGTCCTTGCCGTACAGTCCAGTGTCTCGTCCTGCTTTCCAGGTACAATTGATCACCTTGAGGTGACGCGCTTCACAGCTGAGGCTCTGGGGCGTGTCTGGAGGATCTAGGAGACCAAGTCCGTATTAATACACCCAATATCCTCAAGACGGACAAGTGCGTGACTCACAGACCTATCAGGCCGCAAACAAAACCATCTTAGGGTAAGTTCACATGGCTGATTTCGGAGCATTTCCACGCCCAAAACAGTGTAAAGAAATCCTCCAAAACATGCCCCCAGTTCATTTTCATTGATTCCTATGTAAAAAAAGTGTTCACACTCACAATCTTACAAGGTTTTTCTTCACATTTTACACGCTTCTTTGGACACTGTTCTGTTTGCTGAAAAAGTAGTGTCATGTCAATTCTTGAAGAGCATTCAATGCTAAAAATCCAACAGGCATCAATGCAGAGCTTCAAAACTCCTCCAAAGCCTCGTAGCGTTTTTGAACCATGTTCAGATCATATACTTTACTCATTAAATTTTACATATTTTGTATATTATATACATATTTAGTATATATAAAAGTTACTATAGCGTATATAGTATGTATACTAATATATATAACACTATATATGTACACTATAAAGTAATTATATATATATATATATATACACACACACACTATATAAAATTTAATATGATCAGCGTATAGTAAATAAAATCGCATCGAAAACCGCTCCTCTGAAAAACCTTCTAAAAACCTTGTCTGAAGAAGCGCGTTTCAGACGAGGTTTTAATGCTGAGAAATCAGCGCCCATATCAACCGTGTGAACATAACCCTAGGCTGGGCTCACACGCTGCATTTTTTGAACAAGCTAAAAATATGAAATTAAAAAAAAAACAGTGCGGAAAAATAAACATATGCGTTTTCTCCCTGTGTTCCAACTCACTCCCTACTTGCTCCACCTTTGTAAAAATCCTGGCCTTGCCTAGGTGAAATTTAAAAAGTTCATTTAAAAAACTCCTTTTTTTAATTGCATGTAAATAAAATATGTGAACCCAGCCTAAATTTATCATCATCATCATCATATCACTGGGCTCCCAGCCCCAATGCTTGTATGGCAGTAGGTGGTAGCGAATACACAGATCTCCAAAGCAGTGCTATATATCTATTTACAGTTTGTGCCACTATACTGAGTATTTCAGGTGGGTTACAATTTCTCCTTGAGAACAGCAACTCAAAGGTGTAGGGAGATTGGCCATGCAATGCTCCCTGGGAAATGTGCAAATATGATAAAGGGAAGAAAACAGGGTTCACTAGTGCCACCTATTAGAAGTATCATCCCTTACATCCATGTAGACTGGAAAATAGAAAAAAAAAAAAAAAAAAAAGTCTTGAAAAATGGGAAGGAAAAAAAAAACCTAACAAAACATAAGCAAAAAATAAATAAATAAATATCGCTGAAGTGGGAAGAGATTGAAGGCCAGCTGTGAATGCAGGGGATGCAATGTCCAATAGGTGGTACCAGAGGCTTCACTTTCTTCCCTAGAGCCTATTTGAAATTCTTAAATATAAAATTTACCAATCTCTCCCCTTAAGGAAGAACAAAAATGCTTGTTTCACCAACGCTAAAATAAAAAAACGCAGCTACTCACATCCCACAAACACGACCGTCCCGGTGATCTCCTCGCCATGAGGGAAGCATAAGATATTGTCTCCGCTGGAGCCGGACATCTGTAGGTTCATTAATCGGATGCCGCTGCTGCTGTTTCCCAGCTCGACCATAGGATAAGTATGGGACTTGAACTGAATGGACTCGATATGACTATCGCTTCCTACTTTACAGCAGAAGTTCACATTTGAGCCGACGGGAACAACTATATCTTCAGGAAAAACTGTGCCTTCAACACTGCTACCTGCAACAGAGGACGATGGGATGGTCAGCACTGAAGACGGAAAGATAGGCCCTATAAAAGTATACACTGATGTCTGAGAGTAATGTGTTGAATCATCTAGAACAGGGGTCTTTAAACTGCGGCCCTCCAGCTGTTGGTAAACTACAACTCCCATCATGCCCACTGTTATAGATTATATAAATACATGATGGGAGTTGTAGTTTTCCAACAGCTGGAGGGCCGCAGTTTGAAGACCCCTGATCTAGAACGTATTGAACTCGAAGCCCGTGGGCTGAATCTGGCTCACCATGTAATTTTGTGTGTCCCTTGAGAGCTTAGACACAAGAATAGACAAGAAATGGATGCAGAATGACTAGCTCTCCAATCTCTCCAGAGGACCCAGCCAGTAATTGGTAGAGGTGGTGGCTCCAGCACAGGGAGTGGGCGCCATCTTGGATTTGGAGCTGCGCACAGCACATGCCTCCACACCACTATGTTCAGCAACTCAAGGTTGGTGCCACAGCTCGGACAGCCCTACCAGGGCACCCTCAAAAGGGGTGGAATCGGGTGCTGAAGATGGGTGGGGGTTTACTATACCCCCTTAAAAAAGGATGTCCTTAGGGGAAAATTTTAAAAAAAGCCAAGAGCTTAGACAAATGGGATGGACAAGTGAACCTCAAATTTTTTCATATTCCATAGTAGCAGAAATGTTTTTTCCAAAAAAAATTTTTATTCCCCCTTTGACCGTTTTTTAGTACTATAGGGGGGGGGGGGGGGGGGGGTGCAAATGTATTGTATTGTGTTTGCAAAGGGATGGACAAGGTCTGGACAGAGAAGGACCGGCTCTCCACTTTTCCCTGGAGAATGCAGCTAGTGATTGGCATGGGCAGTGGTGCCAACACAAGGGTGGGGGAAAACCAAACTTGGTTCCGGGCTCCAACGCACACCCCCCATTCCCCTTTAGCCCAACTCAGACTGTAAACACAGCGTGACACCCCACCCAGGGAAACCCCAGCCACCATCCAAGGGGAGGGAAACTCTGTTTCTAAAAAAGGTAGAAAAGGGGTAGCTGGGTTTTACTTTTCTTCAAAATTCTGCGCCCTTAAAGGGTCGTAGTGTCCCCAAATGTGTTTTTTTGTTAAACCCCGGTTTAAAAAAAAACTTGGGGAAAACACTGCTTACCATTGACTGTTTTGGTGATGCTCCAGTCACTCAGCCTTTTTTCACCATCATAGTCTTCTTCATGGACGAAGCATCGGACCCTCACCGAATGCGATGTACAATTTAAGGGGAAATCAGATGTCCAGTTCCAGTGGAACACTCCAACATGAGAATGCCAATGTTCTACCACCGTCTCCTAAAGGGGAAGAGGAAGGGCCCTTTAAAAGGATTGGGGAAAAAATTAAAACCTATTTCAAAGTGGGAAAAATACCCCAATTTTAGAATTCAAGGGATCATTCGGGATTTTTGCCCGCAAATTTAGGTCCCGGGCCAAGGGTCCCTCAAATCCCAAAACCCAAAATAAAGTAAAACCAACAAGTCTGCTTTAAACAATTTCCCTTTACGGGGGTTCCCGGGGAGACCATAAAATACACCCCGATGGGTGAGCCCCATAAGTACCCTGCAAGGGAGGTGATCTATTAGACACCCTGCAATCCCGGGCAAAGCCCAAGAAAAAGGGGGGCATTTTTTTCAAACAAAAAAAATTAAAACAAAAAAAAAACTTTTTCTAATTTGAATATAGGGCTGAAAAAAGCCCAGCCCCTTTAAAATTAAACCAAAAAGGGTTTGAAAAAAAAAAAATTGGATAAAGGGAGGGGAAAAGGGAATTTTTATGCTTTGTTTTTCCCCCAAATGATGAAGCCCCTTGGACCCCATAAGGCAAGAAAGCCATCTGTCCAAAGGGAAAATTTTTTTCCCCTTGATCCCCGGGAATTCCAGCCAGACAGGATCTGGATTTTTAAATAAAAGCAACATAAGTATTTTTTTACTTATTGTAGGGGGTTTATCTAAGTTTTCCCTTGAACCCCTCAACTATTTTTGCAATCTTCCCACCTACAAAAAATTTGGGAAGGTCTGTAAATTTTTTATTGGGGGTACTTTTCAACATAAAATGGTTAAAATGCAAATTTAAAATATTTAAAAATTTAATACCATGTGATTTTCTTATTTTTTTTAAAATTTTTCTCTATAAAACAGTTGAAGGGAACCTACATAACTTTGACAGACCTCTGCAATTTTTGTAGGGGGAAAAACTTCAAAATCGCCAGTGTATAAAAATAATTATTTTCATTTTTAATTTTAGGTACATTTTCCCAAACTGCTCTTAAACATTTAAATTTTAATCACCAATAAAAGGGGGGCAACTCAGGGGTTTTGGGGGAAAATTAGACTGGCCAAGCCCAATCTCCTGGGTTAAAAACCGAGCATCAGGGGGGGGAAAAAAGGGTTTTTTGGGGTTTTTAAAAAGGGGGCCTGGTTGTTGGGTGCCAAAGGGCGGTCTGAGTTTTTCAAAACTGCTGATCCCCTGGGATTTTCCCCGCCACCAAAAATCTTGGGGTTTAAAAAAGGTCCGAAAAAAGGAAAAAACTTTCCAGTAGGGGAAAGCCTGGGGGCAAATCCCTTGTTATGCCAGAGGTCAAAGGAGAAGGGGCAAACTGGTTCAGCGATAGAAAGGCAACAGTGACCAAATAGTCCCCCCGTTACAACCAAGGTAGGCAGAGACCCTTCTCTAAAACCGCACGTAGGGCAATTTTTGAGCAGGGGGCAAACGTAGCAGAAGCCCTCCGGGTCCCCCTTCCTTTCACTAAGAACAGGAAACTGGGGCTCCTTTTGGGGCCCCCAAGTCATCAAAATTTGGGACGTAAAAATTTTGGAAAAAAACGTTCCGGGCCCTGTTTAGTCTCGATTTCTGCTGCGACATTCTAGGGTAGGGCAGAATTTGGCTCAAAAACAGAAAGCATGGACCCCACCCTGCTTGAATCAAGGGTTCAGGCGGTGGTGGTGGTGCCCAGGGGTGTGGGGAATTTTTTCCTTGGCACGCTTTGGGGCCCCGGGGTCCCAAATTTGAGCATCGTTGCAAAAAACCCTTTTTAAAATCATGCCCAAAAATTTGGGGCGTTCTGAAGGAAAAAGGGGGGCCCAAAACCCCTTACAGCATGGTGTCCCTAAAAAAGGGGGCCGTGATTTGTATGTATATTGTATATTTTTATATAAATTATATTATAATATAAAATTTATAAAAATATCTATATTATAATTTTATATATATTATATATATATTTTTCCTTGATGGGACTGGGGAGTAAAGGTTGTTAATTTTTTTTTCCTGGGGGTCCAAATACAAAGGGGAAAAATGTTTAGTTTCCACTGGGGTTAAAGGTAGTAGGCCCGGTTTAGCCAAGGGTTAAATTTAAAAAAATAGGGGGAAAAAAACTTTGGCCTAGGAAGACCTGCACAAATACACCCCCGGAAAATAATTTCTAACGGGCCCACAAAGGGGCCTTGCTACCCTCCCCAAAAAAGGGTGGTAAGCCTTCCGGGTTTAGGAAAAAACAGCGATACCCCCTGTATAGGGGAGTGTTCCCAGGGGTTCAAAGGGGGGAAAAGGGCCCCCAAAACGCCCTCCCCAATGTTGTGAAATGTCTAGCCCAGGGGCAATGTGTTGTTTTTTTTTTAAGCCAAGTACCATAATTCTTATAAATTATTAGTTTGCCCCAAGCCCACGATCAGGCACTGTCCGGGTTAAAGCAAAACCCCAATCGAAAACCCCCCTTGAAACCCAGAAAATTGTACCCTTTTGGGATACACCCACGGTAGGTTGAGAGCTTGTGTTTTTTTTTGTTTTTTTTAAATCGGGGTGCTACTTTGTTCACTGGACATCTTGTGTAAATTGGGGGTTTTTTTCCCAAGGTGGTTTTAGGGGGAAACCCCCAAAAGGGGGGTTTTGCCACAAGGCTTTTCTACCTCTTTACCCATTTCGGGCTTTCAGTGTGTCAAGGGGGCATGTGTGATTTGTTTTAAACGGGAATCCCAAAGTGATCCAGCAGGCTTGACATCTCCATGCCTCTCCCCACCGTGTGATAACTTTAATCAAAAAAAGGTCTGTTTATGTAAAGACCTAAGAATAACTACAACGTAGCCGAGCTGTTAGGACTTCTGTTTTTCAGCAAAGAGGTCACAGGTTCAGATTTCAGTAGGAGCTAAAGGTCTGGATTTGTTTTTTTCAATGCACATACCTGAGGTTTATTTTATTTTTATTTATTTGCACTGTTTGACTAATTACTAAGAAGTACAATGACAGCACCTGGGGTTGATCACTAGCTGGGCAGTGAGTGTGTGTGATTACTAAGCAGGGGATAGACTGAAATTAGCTGCCCGAGAGGAGAGGTGAGTATGTGCAGCCAGGACTGAGGAGCTGTACACTATGGATCACTAAAGCAGCTTCTAAAAACAGAAATGGTGCAGAATTTAATAATGATGAAAATGTTTATTATTTAATCTTCAAGCTTTCCACATCAATTTTACTTGGTAGCAAAACCCCTTTAATGGTACAGTGTAAAAATAGATGGAAGCTGGTCTGGTGGTTCGATTTATTCACTTTCCCAGGCTCCAGCAATGTTTATGGTGGTGTCTAGTCTCTTACAGGAAGCTGAAAGCTATGTGCACATAATGTTCAGCTTCCAAAGGAATCATTAGTAAACAGGGGACAGGAAAGACTGATATACTGTATATATATTGTATATACTATATACAACATTGGCTGTATATAGCAGAAAATAAAATGTACACATATGTAACTACAGCTTGGTGCACACATGAACGTACATTCTTGACCACTAGGTTTCCATCACGTAGCACGTTCATCTCACAGGACAATTTCACCCCATCCAGCATGGAAGTTGAATTCACAGTCCACTCCACGGACAGCAGGTCGGATTGATAATCGGCAACCAAAGAGTGAATCTCCGGAGGGTACGGAACATAAGCTACAAGGAACAAGCAGAAACACTCAGTAAAAGGCTCCAGTAATGTAACCACGCCAAGAAGACGGCCGTCCATGTCCATTTCGCTAATGAAATCACACACAGGAAAACCCTTCTAATCAGCAAAACACGCTCAGGATACGAGGCGTCATTTATACAGGAAACAGATTTAACCCCTCGTCTGGTGGATGAGAAATAACTGGAAAGGTTCACAGGCAAGCACTATAGTGGTAAACCCAGCACGTTATAGGGGCCAGGTGCCCATGGGGCACGTCTATTCATGTTGTATCAAACAGTGGGTATGCAAACATATCTACAAGCCCCAATTCCCCCAGGGTTGTCCAATTTTTCCTTTATTACTTATGCTCACTATGGTCTACAGTGTTTTATAGGCTCTACGGATATTATGTGCAGTATAGGTGTATTTTTTAAGTTCTTTTTTTTATTATGATGTATATGGCAGTAGGGGAGGTTTCATTTGAAACGTCATTCATTACTTTATATGCTATAGAAGTGTTGGATGGCCTGCTGACAAGAGGACTAGTCAGGAGGCCTACACTGCTAAAGTGTCACCCCACGCCCACCCCAAATACATTAGCATAGTGAGACGTTGCGTTCAGTCCCAGGCGTGCCACACTAGACATTTAATACCAATAAAGACTGTAAATACAGTGTAGCCCATAGTGATCCAAATTAATAAAAAAGAAATGTGCAACCCCTTCAAGCCAAGTCAGTAACTACTTCATATAGAGAGTCTTCGTAGAACTTACTTGCATATTGTGTTTTCCCATGAAGCACTGCATGGCTTATAAGTCACCATACACCTTTAATGTAACATTAGTGGATAAAGTTTCTCCTTGAGTAGAACACCATACAGGCGTCTCACCCAGCCAGAACCCTGATCTGCGCTGATGAGGGTCAAAGATCCCGAAAAAACTGCTGTCTGCAGGTGGAAGACTCCTACTTGCAGAGAAGATACCGCCTTGGCTTGAAATCCTCAGTCATGCTTTAAAGGGGTTGTCTCAATACATTGATTCACTTTACCTCAGTCCTGTTTAATTTTGAATCCAGGGATGCGTCTACTGGCTTCTACTAAGCTGCAGTAGAAGCCAGGTCTATAGCTATAGCGACCAGCGCTGGCAGCCTATCAGAATAGTTCAAACAGGTCTGTAGCTATAGCAACCAGCGCAGGTAGCCTATCAGGAGAGATTGAACAGGTCTGTAGCTATAGCGACCTGAGGAGCTGATGCAGCCCATACAAGAGGGGATATCTAGGAATAGGTAGGACACTGTTAATGGACATATATTACAAAGTGATTTGTTTTTGCAAGATCTTTAACATAAAAATCAGAAATCCTTGTAGCGAGACAACCCCTTTAAGGCTCTCTATTGGGTCAGATATGCAAAACTACCAAACCATGCAACATCTCCAATGTTGGTTCAGGGAAGTGAAGATGCTCAGGAAGCAGGAGAACTTACGAATATTTGCAGAGATCTTCTGGAAACGTATGAATGGATTCCCTGGAATCGACTTGGCCTCGATGCTTACGTCGGACTCTGAGAAATAAGGAAACTCCACTTTTAGCTGGTTTCCGATGGTTTCAAAACAAGACGATGAGATCCCGGACCTGTGTGAAGACAAAGCAATGGCGATTGGGAATTCTATGAAGTCACAGATGTCATTTAAGGTGTCCACCATTGCAGAGGCTGCTGGGATCTCCTGAACCGGTGTTTGGTAAAGAGATTTACAAAATGCCACTGGGTAAAAGTTTCGAATGAAATGGAGTATTCTACTTTGCTCATATATTACATGGACAGACCCCTTTAAACTCATAAATGGGTTGTCCAGATCCTTCTAACTCCTTAACACCCACATGCTGACTTAATGTCAGGTCTTCTGACTGCAGCGATAACAATCAGGAGTTCCAGGGCCTGATGGAGCCTGGGGAACCAGGGCTGTGGAGTCGGAGTCGTGGAGTCGGTGCCTATTTTGCAGGAGTCGGAGTCGTCATAAAATGGACCAACTCCCAAAATATATAATAAGTTCCATTTAGTTTGATGCAGTACAAAGAGCAATTTTATATACAGTCATCTTACCCATCTTATGCATAAATGTGACTTGCAAGTATTTAGCATCTGCTTAGTTCTGCAGATTCTTTCCTGTAACTGCATGGTTACGGTTTTGCGCCTAAAAATCAAAATGTTAATTTGTATTATTTTGTTAGTATTTGGGAAATTTGCCTTTGATTTTCAATACTGCCTGAACCCTTCTGGGCTCTGAATCAGATTCAATCATATCTTGACCAAAATCTGATCCCAGGTCTCTTCTACACATTCAAAAGATCAAAACATTGTTACCCTTTTGCTCGTCAGTGTCTGTTCTACCTAAATAGCTTGATTATTGTATCATAAAGTGATAAAAAGCCTGATGTTACCATTTTACTACAGTAACGTTATCACTTAAACATGCGCCGTGTATGAGGGAGTCAGGAGACGGAGGTTTGGGAAATTGAGGAGTCGGGGCTTTGGCTTGCCGACTCCACAGTCCTGTGGGGAAAATCTGTACAGTAAGCCCTGAGGACCTGGAGTAGCCCCAGGGCTGTCTGTATAGTAAGCCTGCTATCAGGGTACACGGTGTCTCACTGCATGCTATGACTAAGGGCTTTCATTTGCCAAAAATGCATTAGCACGGCTTTTCTCTATTGTGTTGCCCGAAGCGAATTCATTTACTGAATAAAGCACGCAATTTCATCTACCTTTAGCCGTGTGGATTTGAGTGCCGGGCACCAACATTTCTACAAGTCTCTACACTGTGTGTTGTCCTGACAGCAGCCTATGTCCTACTGACACAGAGTGTACATTACTAAATGTTATAAAAAAAAGTGGTAAAAATTCAATAAAAATACAGCTGGGAAAAAAAAGTGTAAAATCGTTATTACTTAAAGGGATTACAAAAAAAAAATAAAGTGTAGAAAGAAATAAGAATGGATAAAAAAATTATTGTGCCTATGTCACGCGCACACACACTAAAACCCTACACATAGGTATCCACATGATTGTAATAACCTGTAGAATTAATCTAAACAGGTTAGTGTGAAATGTGAATGGTGTAAAAAATAAAACAAATGCAGAAAAATGTTATTTTCATGCTGCAAAAAAAAAAAAAATAATAATTTGCAGTAATTTATACAAATAACTTCAACTATGTCCCTAAAACAATACAACTTCCCATACAACTGCGTCACTGAAAAATGTTAACAAATAAGTTATGACTGCTAAAATGCATGGGAACTAAAAAAAAAAAAAAAAATGAAGCCGTTAAAGGGGATGTATCGCTTCGTCAGTTAGCCTGTTTCAGTGCTATCACAGCCTCTCAGTTACAGAAATTCATGGGCGTTTCTTCCCCTCCCAGCTGGGTGTTTCTTAACCGAAGGGATGACATCATCCCCCCTTCACTGTTCATGCTGGCTCTGTGTCCCCCCCCCCCTCCCCATGTCACTGTTCTCTCACTATGCAGAGTATGTAGGAGCCGTTTACATACCACAGGCTTGCATTCATGTTACAATTGAATCCAGTCTTGTATAAACTCCTCCAGAGCTGTGCAGAGTGAAATGCTCTCGGCCTCTAATGCTCCTATGTTTAGGCACAATCGCACAATTGTGCCGTTTTCCGATTATATAATCCCTGCAGTGTTATTCTGTTTCTTCTGCTGTTTGGCAGAGTGAAAATGTTCCCGGGTCCCTTACTTTGAGTGAGAGGCAGGAATGCAAGCTCCGTGAATACAGCCGACCGGAGGCCGAACAGAAAGTAAATGAGCTCTCAGCTAGTGAAATGCAAGGAGGAGAGATCTGACCAGCACTGGAGATCAGAGTAAACAGAAACAGAAGATAAGGGATCCTGTGATAAGACAGCTTTGCTAATGACATCCAATTGCAAAGTTGCTTGTATTCACTGTCCCCTTATTCTGAAGACCGTTCAATGAAATGATATAACCCCTTTAAGGCTGTCAAGTCTAGTGCTTAAGGGGTTAATAGTTTTAGTATACTACTGCCCTCATAAAACAAAAAAGCTGCTACTCCCCTCTCCAGTCACCCTGCTACAGCACTGCTGCTGTCCGCCCTCTGTTTACTTATGAATAGTAATGACAGGCAATCACCGCCTACTAACCAACCCCTCCCTGCTACTTCTCTCTCGGTGTGTGGTACCACCATAACTCCTAGGCAGCAGGCCCACTGTCTTGGGGTTATACTAGATTCTGAACTGACCTTCACCCCATATATCCAATCCCTTGCCCGCTCCTGTCACCTGCACCTCAAGAACATCTCCAGAATCTATCTTTTTCTTACTGTGGAAAGAACTCAAACCCTCATTGTTACTCTTATTCTTTCCCATCTTGACTACTGTAACTCCCTGCACATCGGCCTCCCTCTCTGTAACCTCACCCCTCTCCAATCTGTCCTGAATGCAGCAGCCAGGCTCATCTTTCTATCCAGCTGCTATACTGATGCTTTTACTCTGTGTCAGTCACTGCATTGGTTGCCCATTCAGTAAAGGATACAACATAAACTAAACTAATCACTCCTCACCCATAAAGCTCTCCACAGCCCCTGCACCCTCCTACATCTCCTCCCTATCTCTGTCCTACCACCCTCCCCGGGTCTCTCCGCTCTGCTCTGATCTAGATACCCCTTTCACTCATCCGAACCTCCCTCCCCGTTTTCCAAGATTTGGCACATTGCCCTTTTCTCTGGAACAGTTACCCCATGTGATCAGGCACACTCACAACCCTCACATTTTTAAAGTGCCTCTGAAAACTCATCTTCTTAGACAAGCCTAACAAGACCCCAAAAATTTGTCAACCCCCAAATTCTGCCCACAGATTCGTCACTTCCTGCACTTTGGCCCCCACAGGCACTTATCTGTATATAGATGTATGGTGGGATGGCAGGTTCATCCCACATTTTATGTATACTACCCATTTTATGTAACATGCTGGACCATGTAAACCAAGCACTTGTCACCCTTTGTTTCACCCATACACCCAATAATTGTAAGCTTTTTGCGAGCAGGCCCTCAAAACCTCTGTCTCATTTGTCAGTAGTTTTTTTATAATGTAATGTCTGGTTTGTCTGTGCTTATACCCTCTATATTGTACAGTGCTGCGAAATATGTTGGTGCTATATAAATAAAGATTATAATTATTATAATGGCCATGACCATTGCAACCAATCAGTGGTTGTAGCAGTGCCATGATGTTTGGCCAGAGCCGGAAGTATACAGAAGACAGCCAGAGACAGAAGCAGTGCTGGAAGGCAGGGGACAGGAGAGGGCAGTATGGGCATTTTTATTTCATCAGGGCAGCAGTATACTAAAAATATCCCATTAAAGGGGTTGTCTCGCTACAATGATTGGGTTTTAATTAAAAGATCTTAAAAAACAAGCAGCTTTGCAATATATTTCATTCAAATGTCCTACTATTTTGAGTTATCCCTGGTAGTAGGAGTGCATCAGCTCCTCAAATCACTATAGCAGCCGACCTGTTGATTTTTATCTCCCTGGCTGCCAGTGCTGGTGACTCGTCAGCTTCTCAATACAGGTCAGAGCACAGAGCCCCTCCCACACAGTATGTGATGCTTCTGTATGGGAGAGGGAGGGCTCTGGCTTCTGTGTAGCTGTGCTGCCTGGATTAACCCTGTGTGTGCCTGCTCCCTCCTGCTCTCTACACAGATTGAGGAGAGCAGAGGTGAAGCTGATCTGTGGTCAGTAGATGTGACAGCTGTGACCTGTGTTACTATAATCACAATGTGTCTGTGCAGCTTTGACTATACTAATAGAAAAGATCAGGGGGGCAGGTGAACGGTTCATATCCCTCCCTGCTCTGCTGTATTAGTGACACATTGTGATTATAGTAACACAGTTCACAGCTGTCCTGTGTCTGTTCTGATGGGAGGACAGCACAGAACAGGGTTTGTTTGTTGTTGCTTGAGATGTCCATGGAGATCTGTATGCTAAGCAGGGGGTATAGGAACCCTTGCATCCCCCCCTGCTCTGCTATTAGCATACACAGCTTCACAGACCTCTCCACACTCATAGATCAGCGCTCTCCTGTCTCCCGACTCTGTGGAGAGGAGCAGCAAGAGCTCGGCCACAGCAGCAGCACAGTGCAGCTGATCCAGCAGTGAGCAGCCGGCAGCAGACCTAGGCAGGCACACACAGGGTTAACTCTGACAGCAAACCCCCTCGCCCTCCCCCTGCAGTCCAAGGAGGAGAGCTGTCTGTGTGCTGAGGGGAGGGGGGAAGAGGGAGGAGAAGAGGCAGACAAGAAGCACGCCCCTGAATTCAAAAATTCTATGGTGCCTGACACACTGAGGTAGGCTGAAAGCCTGTAGTGAGACAACTCCTTTAAAATGACCTGGACAACCCTTTGATGGTATATTCCTAGGCTATGACATCAAAGTGTGATAAGTGCAGGTCACACCTCTGGAACCTTCACCCATCTCGGGAACAGGCCCGAAAGTCTTGGCCCAGAATGGAGAGCAGATCTCATGTGTGCACGATTCTCCATTCACGACTCTCCATTCTGTTCTATGGGAATTCCCAGTAGAGGGTAATGTTCTATACTCCGAACTCCCATAGAACAGAATGCAGACAACAGGATCTTCATTCTGACCCAGTCCCAAGATAGATTCGGGTCCTACAGGGGAGACCTGCACCTATCAGACTTTGATGGTATATTGATAGGCTATAACGTCAAGGTGCATGGAGGGAACATGCCTCTATAGGCTGATGTATATGCTATAGGGCTGATGTATTTCAGGCTAAAAAGACCAACCATGTTTTTTTTTTTCTTCACCACTTTTACTGCACAATAAAAGCTTCTTTGATAGGGGGGGTAATTTTGTGTAACCACATCCCAGGCTCCAAACCTTCTTTTTGATTTTTTTTCCCCTTGAGGGCTTGTTTTTGGGGGATGATTTTTAAGTTGTATTTGTAATGGTTTGGGGTACATGTGATTTAACTTTTTTTTTTTCTTTTTTTTTTGGGGGGGGGAGAGAATAGAGGAAAGGGAAAAAAAAAATTGGTTCAAGATGAATGGTTCAAAAAAGAAAATTCAATAATTTTAAAAAGTTTGTTTTTCCAATTAAAGTTCATTCTACAATGATTTTTTTTTTGTGCGATTGTGGAAACAATCATCAGATGGCTTATGCAGTGATTTTGTATAAATACTGTACAAAAGTATAAATCTCTGCATTAAAAAAAGTTCTGCAACTTTCTGAAAGACTTTCCATTTCAAATCGTCACCATTTTAGAGAGGTTTGTTTTCAGTCAGTGAGAGAGAACATTGTTTGCATTCAGAGGCAGCAACCCTGTACATAGCTAGTCCTCCTCTCTCTGCTGAAAAAGTAGATACAATTGAATCTAGTCTAGACAATGCTCTGAGCTTAAAGGGGTTTTGCCACAATCTCATTTCATATCTCCTGCATTCAGCTCTGTGTGCTCAGAAGGGGGCGTGTGTGATTTGTTTGAATTGCATATCATGTGACCCAGCACGATGACATCACCAGGCCTTTCCTCTCTGTAGTCATAGAAAGGTCTGTTTATGTGTAGAACTGCAAGTAGCTACATTGTAGCTCAGAGGTAAAACTTTTGCCTCCAGGCACAAGGCTCCTCAGTTCAAATCCCTGCAGGAAGCAAACCGGTTTTCATTTTATTTCTCTTTAATCAATGCACAGACCTGATTGAGGTCTCTTTTTTTATTTATTTGCACTGTTTGACTAATTACTAAGGAGGACATAGGACGGGAGTAGAATGACAGCACCTGGGATCTGAACACTCAGTAGCTGCCTGAGAGGAGAGGTGATGTCTGAGCATGTGCGAACAGGACTGAGAAGCTCTCAGCCCTGGTCGTATCCCCTGGAGATGAGCTGTAAACAATGGATCAGTAAATGAGCAGCTAAAACAAAAACGGTGCACAATTTTTAATAATCATGAATGGTGAAAATGTTTATTATTTAATTTACAAACTTCCATCGTCAATTTTACTTTGTGGCAAAACCCCTTTAACATTCTGGACTCCAGACTGATACAATTGTATCCACTTCTCAGCTCAGAGCAGGACCAGTCCAGTCTAGACAATGCTCTGTGAGCTAAACAGTCTACATTGTACACAGCAGTGCTGCACTCAGCTGAGAAGTGGATACAATTGTATCAGTCTAGAGTCCAGGATGTTAAGCTCACAGAGCATTTTCTAGATTCTATACAACTATATCTACTTGACAGCCAAGAGCAGGACTGGCCATGCACAATACATCAGTCTAGACAACGCTCTGTAAGCTAAAAACAGCTGCACAATCCTCTTGGCTAATTTGCTACAATGCATCAGTCTGAAGGTTGTTTTAGCTAGGCTGGATACATTTATATTCAATTTTCAGCTGACAGCAAGACTTAGGCTATGTTCACACGGGCAAATTTCGGCACGCATTTTGCGTCTCATTGGTGCTTTAATATGAGCGTGATGCGCACCGAAATTACGGTAATCCATAGTTCTCACAGAGAACTATGGATTACGCCTCCTCTCCCCGGGCGTACAATATGATCATATTGTATGCCCGGGGAGATAAGTGACATGTCACTTACTCGGGGCACTTATGCGCCGCGAGTAATGGACAGTCTATGGGGGCCAGTGGGCTGCCGGCCCCCTCGTGTCGCGGGGGTACGCGCCGATCAATGTGACTCCCAAACAGCCGGCGTAATTGTGGAGTGTGCAGTACGGCCACAATTACTCCGGGTGATTTGGGAGTGGCGCTAATACGCTATTCACCGCCAGTAATTGACATGTCACTTATCTCCCCGCTCGCCGTATTGTCCAAGCCGGAAAAAGAGGCGTAATCCATAGTTCTCTATGAGAACTATGGATTACCGTAATTTTGGCGCGCATCTTGCTCGTATTAGAGCGCAAATACGATGAATTACCTATGTAACATACCCAAAGGTCAAAATTTTAAAAACGGCTGGGTCAAAAATTCTTTGCTGCCCATCAAAACAGAGCCCCCCCTCTCATTTTTTCCGAGCACTATATACATAAAAAAGGGCCTCTGTTTGGGTTACGATGGGCGCAAAGTGAATTTTTACCTACCCATTTTCATACTGTCCCTTAAAGCCATGTTCACACGGCTTTTTTGGGGTACGCTTTCACCCAAATTCGCGCGTACTGCGTAAAAACGGGCTGAAAGGGCCCCCATCTTTTCGGTAATCCACAGTTCTCAAAAACTAGGATTACGTCTCCTCTCCTCTGGGCGAATCCGCCGGGGGGGGAATAAGGGGACATGTCATTTTGTACGGGGGCTGTGAGTTGGGGGCTATTTTACAGGAGTCGGAGGTCAAAAAAAATGGACCGACCCCCGCTCCCAAAATAATAAAAGTTGGCCATTTAGTTGATCAAAGACAAGAGGAATTGGGTCCCCCGTGCTACTGCCCCCCATATTTCAGCCTTATACATGGGGGAGTGTAATTGATGAATGGAGCAGGCAAAGCGCTGCCCCAGGGGAAAAAATTTGCTCCGAGGGGGGAACAGAATTCAGCTAAATTTTTTACCTTTTCAAAAAAAGTAAAGATCAAACCCTTCATCAAAACTGCGGGGGCTGAGGGAATTCCTTTTTCCCTGACATTGTTAGAATGTTGCCCCTGTGGGCACCGTTTACCCCCGACCCAAATTAGTGTAGAGAGGGCCTTCTCTCCCGGGGAAAAAAGAGACCAGATGGAGGGCCCTATGCAGGGTCTATGGGGGGAAACTATTTCTCAGAACAAATTCAGAGACTCCACAAATGTTTCTTCAGTGTGTTACATATTTACAATTTTTTTGTGTCCTAAAGTCATATCCAATAAATATATTTTACACTGACAAGCAAAAGGGTAACAATGGTTTGAACTTGTGACTTTCAGGCTCCGTATCTCACCATCCACTACAGCTTTGTACATGAGGCTACTGTAATTTTATATACAGTCCTCTTACATCTTATACATAAATGTGACTTGCAAGTATTTAGCATCTGCTTAGTTCTGCAGATTCTTTCCTGTAACTGCATTGTTACTGTTTTGCTCCTAAAAATCAAAATGTTAAATTTTTATTATTTTGTTAGTAGTTGGAAAATCCACCTTTGGTTTTCAATCCTGCCTGAGTCCGTCTGGGCTCTGAATAGTGTCGAACATGTGATCCCAGGTCTCTTCTAAACATTCCCAGTGTTGGTGAAGACTGAACTCGACCCACAAGTGTTCAAAAGATCAAAACATTGTTACCCTTTTGCTTGTCAGTGTCTGTTCTATCTAAATAGCTTGATTATTGTATCATAAGGTGATAAACAGCCGGATGTTACCATTTTACTACAGTAAAGTCATCACTTAAACATGCGCCATGTATGAGGGAGTCAGGAGTCGGAGGTTTGGGAAATTGAGGAGTCGGAGTCGGGGCTTCGGCTTGCCGACTCCACAGCCCTGATTTTGTACGCCGCTAGTAATGATAGTCTATGGGCCGGCGAGGTGCCGGCCCCCCGCTCCCACCCCCCTTCCACACGGCGTAATTGCGGGGCGTAATTAAGCCGTGTGAACATGGCCCAAGTCTGTACTGGTTTGCTACCTCTGAAGTGCTTGCTGTCAGTGAATGAGAACAGATTGTTAAATGGTGAAAAACGGAAACTAAATCTATTACAAATTGTAGAACTTGGCATTGATCTGGAGATTTAGCTTTATTTACAGAAATTTGGAAACCCCCTTTAATTACTGCCTGGGAAATCCACCCTTCTTCCCCTGTGCTGCTAAAAGAGAAGCGCGCTCATTCTTACCTGGAACAAACCTTGTAGAGGATTTTCTCTCTATCGGGGTACGGGGTGTCCCAGCGGCAGGACAGGTTACTGAAATCATGGGTCACGCAGTCCAGGTTTCTGTAGAAATCTGAGGAAACAAAGACCAAACTGTAAATCCCAGAGAACACAGTTGCATCTGCTGCAATCTCATATATAAGTGAAACTGTGATATTGACGTGTGGTCGGTGCGGATTCGCCGCCTATCTCGGGAATGTGCCCCCAAAAGACTTTATTCAGAACGGGGTGTTGTTGCACATGTGAACGACTCTCCATTCTGTTCTATGGGAGTTCTGCACACACCTGTACTGGAAACTCCCATAGAACAGAATGGAGTCTCCAATAAATCTGAGCTGCAATACCACATTCAACCAATGGCCAAGAGTGGCGCTGTTTAGGTCTTTTGTTGCAGCTCTGATTTCTAACATTTAGCTTCCACTAGATTTTCTAATTCAGAAATGAAATGGGTAGCCATGTAATACATGAGTGGGCTGTGCACCGACTGCAATTGCCCATAAATGGGGTCTCGGAGAGGGACCTCTCTATAAGGTTTTATTAGAACAGGTGTGGTCTTAAAATAGGTTTTGACAAGTAACATTTATCGAGCAAGGACTAGAGGATTTGGAGCCCTTAAAGGGGTTGTCTCACTACATTGATTCATCTTGCCTCAGTCCTGTTTTCTTGGTTTCATTTTGAATTCAGGGGCGTGTTTACTGGCTTCCACTTGGCTGCAGTAGAAGATAGGTCTGTAGCTATAGCAACCAGTGCTGGCAGCCTATCATAAGAGATTGAACAGGTCTGTAGCGATAGCGTCCTGAGGAGCTGATGCAGCCCATACAAGAGGGGATATCTAGGAATAGGTAGGACACTTTAATGGACATATATTGCAAAGTGACTTGTTTTTGCAAGATCTTTAACATAAAAAGAAATCCTTGTAGTGAGACAACCCCTTTAAGATCACTAGAATGGAGGATTCAAGACCCTCATTCTCTTCTTTAGGGTCATACAATGGAGGGAGTCCGTATGGAGTGGCGGATGATGGAGTGCGATAAGCTCCAATATCTTGGTCAGTCCTATAGACATTTGGGACATGATCGTCCATTCAAACTCCTCTTTAATGTGGTCATGCAACGAAAAGGTATAGAGAACTTTCTAGAAATCAGTGCGGGACCCAGCAATCATACATTCACCATAAGCCATACTGGGGTGACCACCATGCAGGCGTCATCCCCATTGCATGCAGCCTGCTAAACACCGTAGTGGGTTCTCTGGATCCAGCTATGGATTTAAGCATTGTATAGGATTGGAGAGCTATTGTGATGCAATTTATGGACGTATTATACGCACTATGTGTGGTTGTTTAGCACTGTATGGCGGTAGAATGTATGACCAGTATAGCAGTATTATATGCACTATTGGCCACATGTATGAAACCGGTCTAGGTCCAAAATTCACTTTATTTCCCACAGCAACCAATCAGAGCGCCCCTCTCATTTTTCCAGAGCACTATATAAAATGAAAGGAGTGCTCTGATTGGTTGCTATGGGCAACAGAGTTTTAGACCTGGACAGTTTTCATACATGTGGCCCTATGTGTGGTTATTTAGCACTGTATGGTGGTATAATGTGTGCACAGTATGGGAGTATTATGTGTGCTATGCATAGTTATTAAAAAACTGTACTGTGAGATTATGCATGCTCAGCATGGAAGCATTTGGTTACGTAGCAATGTATGGTAATACTATATAAGCGTAGTCTGGCGACACTAGGAATGCTATATGTGGTTATTTAGCTATGTACAGTGGTATTATGTATGCACAGTATGGCAGTATTATATGCACTATGTGTAGTTATTTATCAGTGTATGGCGATATTATGTATGCACAGTATGGCAGTATTATATGCACTATGTGTAGTTATTTATCAGTGTATGGCGATATTATGTATGCAAAGTATGGCAGTATTATATGCACTATGTGTAGTTATTTATCAGTGTATGGCGATATTATGTATGCAAAGTATGGCAGTATTATATGCACTATGTGTAGTTATTTATCAGTGTATGGCGATATCATCTATGCACAGTATGGCAGTATCTATGCACTATGCAGTTATTTATCAGTGATGGCGATATCAATGCAAAGTATGGCATAATATGCACTATGGGTAGTTATTTATCAGTGTATGGCGATATTAGGTATGCCAAGTATGGCAGTATTATATGCACTCTGTGTAGTTATTTATCAGTGTATGGCAATCTTAGGTATGCAAAGTATGGCAGTATTCTATGCACTATGTGCAGTTATTTATCAGTGTATGGCGATATCATCTATGCAAAGTATGGCAGTATTATATGCACTATGTGTAGTTATTTATCAGTGTATGGCGATATCATGTATGCAAAGTATGGCAGTACTTTGTGCGCAATGCATGGTAGTATTATGTGTGCACCATATGGCAGTATAACTTGAAAGCATTATACCGAGATCACTAACCATTTCCACAAAAGTAATGATTCAAAACATAATCCCTATATGTGTTGTCCATGCCCTCCTCTCCCCAATGATCCATCCCCCCGTCCCCCCCCCATCGGTCACTCACCTGAGGCCTGGCTACAGACATGGAGCAGCAGACACTGGACGGTGGCCAGGACACAGACCACCCTGAGGAGATTCCACATTCTCCTGGAGACTCTCAGGGTATCACTACCTTGGTATCAGCTGCATTTCTCATCAATCCATAAAACCCTGTAACCAAAAAACACATGATATCAAACAGGAATTTTACCCCTCTCCTCCCCCCCCCGCACTCCCGTTAAAGCTGTATGAACACAGGTGGCTCCTCTAGTCTGAGCCGAGTCACCTACATCTTGTCCCACAACGCCACGAGCCAAACGGCCCATTAATCTGGATACTCTGTGCAGGTATTTTTGGTGCACCTTATGCCAGAATTATGTGTGTTTTGAATTGTTTCTAGACAAATCTGTGCCTCGTCCAACAAACAGGGTGTGAACTCGGTAAAAAGGATGCGGCATAACACGCGACGCCGTACACCAATAATAGGTGCCAAAACATTGGAACAATTAATAGCTTAGTCTATAGCAAGTTACAGAAGGTGTAAACCTAGGGCGCATGTATCATAGCGTTGATACATTTGGTGCAGGCTTAGGGCATGTCCCCACGGCACGGGTTTTCAGCCGGTTTGCGGTTTTGCAGACCGCCTGAAAAACCGGGCGACGATGAGCACAATGGTGCTCTATGGAAAACCCGTGCAGCCAGGGCCGGGACGACGGGTAGGCCAAGTAGCGACCCCCTAGGGCGCCTACCTCACCTATCCCTAAGGGGCGCCGTCAGGGCCCCGACCCTCGCCGGGCCCCAGGCCGCTGCCGTGGGCCTGAAGGCCGGCGGTCTCTGTGACCGATTCTGCGGATCAGAGAGCAAGCGCTCCCTGCCCCGCAGCCCAGTGTGGGGCCCGCTCCCCCGGAGGATCGCTGGATCCTCCGGTGAGCGCAGGGCCGCCCACCGCGAGGCCGCCGGGTCCTCGTCATCGCTGAGGACCCGCCGCGGCCCCGTGCGCCTAAAGCCGCAGCGTCGCAATGACGTAATTCATCGCGACGCTGCCTCTCCTCGGGGGGCACAGCGCGTCACAGGCCGTGCGCCCGAGGAGCTGCCGGAGGAGCGTGCGCTGAGGAGGCCCAGAAGAGGAGCGCGGCGCCCGGAATTGGGGAAGTATTAATGTTTGTTGTTTTTAAAATGCCTGCCTGTGTCCCTTATATTCTGCCTGTGGCCCCCATACGCCTGCCTGTGGCCCCCTATATTCTGGGCCTGTGGCCCCCCCTACGTGCCTGCGCCCTTATCCTGCCTGCGGCCCCCTATAATGCCTGCCGCGGCCACCTATAATGCTGCCTGCGGGCCCCCTATATTCCCGCCAGGGCCCCCGTACGCCTGCCTGGTGCCCCCCGTACGCCTGCCTGTGGCCCCCCGTACGCCTGCCTGGTGCCCCCCGTACGCCTGCCTGGGGCCCCCGTACGCCTGCCTGGGGCCCCCCGTACGCCTGCCTGGGCCCCAGTACGCCTGCCTGTGGCCCCCATTACGCCTGGGCCTGTGGCCCCTAGCCTGCCTGTAGCCCCCATACGCCTGCCTGTAGCCCCCATACGCCTGCCTGAACCCCTAGCTATATATTTGCCTGAGCCCCTAGCTATATACCTGCCTGAGTGCCCCTATATTTATATACCTACCTGTCTAAGGGGACAATATCTATATACCTGCCTGACTGAGAGGGCATATCTATATACCTGTCTGACTAAGGGGACTTATATACCTATAATTAAGGAGTTGCTGGAAATGTGAGGAATCTAAGATATTTGTGTCCAAATCTGCAGGACGAGTATTGGCCGGGAGCAATCAGCATGAAGGATGGAGAAGAAGAAGGGAAGGTGAACGACGCTGATCAGAAAAGACGTCTCCTGTGAGTCACTAAATGTAACTGCAGTGTAATCACTTATATTTCTGCAGAGCCTACATACAACTAGTATCTACCACTATCTGGTCACTGTATGGCGGTGGTAATCAGAGCCTGTGTACAGCTGATAGTCACATGTGGGGGTCGTGTTTCGGTCAGGGTCTGGCAGGAATTATTTGAGCCTTAAGTAGTAATAGTTTTGGGTCTTGGTTTGTAGAGGTTTTTAGTAACAATCATTCGTCCAGTAGATTTGCTCCATGTATCGGTGGATTATTTGGTGACTGTTATTTAGGGGTATTGCACTGTCATACGGAGGGGAGCGGTTTTGAAAATGCAAATTTGTCAGGGCTGATTTTCATTGTGCAGTGACTGCTGAGGAGATGGACGGGGAGCTATGTGGAATGTCAGAAAATTAGTGACAGACCTGGCGCAGGGTGAGGGAAATGTATTGTGTGTGTGGTGGGGGGTATTTTTTTGAAGCGAGGTGGGGGGCGCCATTGGCTGTACTCGCCTAGGGCACCAAAATGCCTTGTCCCGGCCCTGCGTGCAGCAGTCCCCACTGCACGGGTTTTCCGTCCGGAGGTTTTTACACCGGCGGTTCGGCAGCAAAAGATTGTACCTGCACATTCTTCCGGCCGGTTTTCGGATGGAATCTGTGCAAGCCAATGTGAAGGGGGAGGGCTTTTCTCCGCTCATTGCGGAGAAAAGCCGCCACCCCCCCCCACCTCCCGTGGCCGTTGGGACGGCTGCAAAACTGGACAAATACCGGCCACATAACCGACCGGTATTTGGCACTTGCCGTGGGAACTCACCCTTAGGCCTCGTTCACACGGCTTATTTGTCCGCGGATTGGCGCCGTACTCCGCGCCGGATTTGCGCTGCAGTACGGCGCCAATCCGTTGGAGTAATTACGGTAATCCACAGTTCTCATAGAGAACAGTGGATTCCGTCGCTTCTCCCCGCTCAGCGAAACTGCCGCAGGGGGGCAAAAGTGATATGCACATTATTTACGGCGCGTACGCACCGTAGATAATGACAGTCTATGGGGCCAGGGAGCGACGCCCCCGCGGCGCTCAGGCACCGCCCCCGTCCCTTATTCACGCCGGATTTGCGAGCGCAATCCGGCTCACAAATCCGCCGTGAATAAGCCGTGTGAACACGGCCTTAGACTTAGACTTCCGATAGACCAGACAATCTAAGGGCTTGTTCACACGGCGTGTTTGGATTCATTCTGGATCCGAAAATCTCATCCAAAAAGGCAGCGATCGATCAGATTTCCAAAAGTACCACATGAGCTGCATGTTTGGGTCCCCTATTTGGGTGCAGCAGGGCACACCTTATAGTTTATTAAGGGTTGCTGCATTTTTTCGGATCAAGAATTTAATGCAATCCTTGGGAAAAGATCTAAAGACGCAATGAGACGCATCAGGGATCACTCGTGTGAACGCCGATGCGTGTTGCAAAGTAAAAGCAATGTAAATCACACTGCACATTGCTAGATGGGTGTTCTGGTCCGTCTCATCGGACCCAAACAGCCCCAAAAACGTATGTTCCACTGACCCCGTGGCCGTGTGACATACCCCAAGGCCCCGTTCACACGGCTTATTTCCGACGGATTGGGGCCGTATTCCCCGCCGATTTTCGCTTCAAAAACGGCGCCAATCCGTCGGAGTCATTACGGTAATCCACTGCTCTCATAGAGAACAGTGGAATCCGTCCTCTCCCGCGCGCAGCAAATTCCGCCGCGGGGGAGGAGAGAGGTGACATCACATTATTATAGGCGCGACGCGCCGTAACAATGCATCGTCAATGGGGCGGGAGCGGCGCCCCGGCCGCGCTACGGCCCAGCCACCGAACCCTTAATTCACAGGCGGATTTGTGCATTCAATACGGCGCACAAATCCGCCGTGAATAGACGTTGTGAACGACCGGCCCTCACATACCTACACGGTCTAAGATTTACACAGTGCTGAGGAATCTGCCCCAGCATGCTATGGGTATGGCCATTTTTTCTTTTTTGTAATAGGCTTCTTTATACAAGGTCAGTCTGAGGTGCCTGGAGCCCACCAGTGGTGCTGATGCTTGGGGCTCACCCTACAGCTACTGTACATATGGCTCAGGGTGAAATGCAGAGAAAGATGCAGCTCCATGGCCAAAGCCCCCCAGGGGTTTCTTCTCCTCCCCTGTGCTCCCGTGTGGACCAGCCCACTCTCTATAGGACTTGAAGAAAACCTCCCATTACTAACTAAAAGGGGCTTGTTCACACAACGTTTTGCCGATCCGCTTTTGGATCCGTTTCGCGCAACCAAAGTGGATCCGAAAAAACAGATCTAACAATTGTCAGTGTGATTAACATTGCTTTCAATGTCAAAAGCGCATCGCTGTTCTCACGGGAGATCGCTGACGCGCTTTTGAGAGCTCTCCTGTGCTCCGCTTTTCGAATCCGCTTTGAGAAATGACATGTCAATTCCTCTTACGCTTTGCGCAAGAGAAGTCCCCATAGGAAACAATGGGGTGCGCTTTTGGGCTCCCAAAAGCGGATCCAAAAGCGCAGCATACATTTGGATCCGCTTTTGATGCCAAAAGCGCAACCGAAAAACGCATTGGACATATGTCTGTGTGATCTCTCTCTCTCTCTATAGATAGATACCATATATATGAGAGTATAAACTGTGTTTTTCAGAACAAAAAATGTGCTGAAAAACGCGACCTCGGCTTATACTCGAGTCACTGTCGGCGCTCGGGCGCTGCGATGGACCGTGTTCTGGCAGGGACACTTCTGCTACATGCGACTCCTCAGGGAGCGTATATAACTGAAGGCCGAGTGAGCGCACAGTGTCCGGACGCTGCTGTGGTCCGGGCACTGTCCCCGATCCCTTCACCTATATGCGCATATAGGTGAAGGGACACCACTGCGGGGCACAGAGCGAGCGCTCCCTGCCCCGCAGTGGACTCCGGGCGGCCGCAGACTCCCGGCTGTCCGGAGTTTCCAGCACAGGCAGCGCGTGTCATCACGCTGCCTGCGCGGCTTGATGACGTCGCCCGCCTGTGCCGGGAAGAAGATAGAGCGGCGAGAGGCGAGGAGGCGGAGCGGGACCCAGGTGAGTACTGTACGTGTATTTTATTTATTTTAATTATTATTTTTTTTTATTTTTTTTGTTTATAACCCTGCCTATACCAGCCTGCCTAGGGGGACATGACCTGCCTATACCAGCCTGCCTAGGGGGACAGGGACCTGCCTATACCACCTGCCTGGGGGACATGACCCTGCCTATACCAGCCTGCCTAGGGGGACATGACCCTGCCTATACCAGCCTGCCTAGGGGGACATGACCCTGCCTATACCAGCCTGCCTAGGGGGACATGACCCTGCCTATACCACCGCTAGGGGACATGACCGCCTATGGGGACATGACCCTGCCTATGGGACATGACCCTGCCTATAGCCTGCCATGGGGACATAGACCCTGCCTATAGCCTGCCTATGGGACATACCCTGCCTATAGCCTGCCTATGGGACATAAACCCTGCCTATAAGCCTGCCTATGGGGACATGACCCTGCCTATAGCCTGCCTATGGGGACATGACCCTGCCTATAGCCTGCCTATGGGGACATGAGCCTGCCTATAGCCTGCCTATGGGGACATGACCCTGCCTAGAGCCTGCCTATGGGGACATGACCCTCCTAAGCCTGCCATGGGACATGACCCTGCCTATAGCCTGCCTATGGGGGCATGACCCTGCCTATAGCCTGCCTATGGGGACATAAACCTGTCTATGTAATTTTATTGGCATCTATTTTTATTTTTGAAATTTACCAGTAGCCGCTGCATTTTCCACCCTAGGCTTATACTCGAGTCAATAAGTTTTCCTGTGTTTTGTGGCAAAGGGTAGGTGCATCGGTTAACGGTCGGCTTATACTCGAGTATATATGATAAGTATATTAGGTGTAATACATATTATATTTAATGATTACTAATTAGTAGTTATTACTAAATATCAATTAATTTATAAATAAAATAATTAGCAATAAATTATTAACAATAATTAATCATTATTAATAATGATTAATTACTAAATTTATTTTGAGGGTTAGGGTAGGGGTAGGGTTAATAATTATCAAAAGGGTGTATTTGGTCATAGAATAGGTTAAATTAATAGATGACTTGAAAGGAAGGCATTGAAAAACGGATCCGAAAAACGCATGTAAAACGCATCCAAAAAAGCATCAGCTGGATCCGCTTTTTGGATGCAGTTTTCTCTGTTTAAAAACGGATTCGTAAAACGGATCAAAAACGTCATGTGAGCACAGCCTAAGGCCCCGTTCACACGGGTTTCAGCCGCGGGTAATCGCCACGGCCAAAACCTCGTCGAACCTCGCCGCAAACACGTCTCCCGACGGGGTTTGGGGCGCGGGCGCTGGGCGTGGTCTTGGCGGGGGTGGGGTGTGGTTTGGGGCGCGGCTTATGCCGAGTGCATGCCCCCATGCAAATTAATAGTAGGGAGCAAACCGCGCTGTGAGCCGCGGCCCAGCCGCGCACCGCCTGCGGCAGCACCGGGCGACCTCCGCGCAGAGCACTCCCTGTGAAGAATTGACAGGAGAGTTCTCCACACGCACGGATTTGGCCGCGGCCGAACCGCAGGCCAAACCCGCGCGTGTGAATCGTAACGCGGTTTCCCAGAGGAAACCATGTGAATAAACTCGGCGCGATTGGGCCGCGGAAACCGCGGCCATAACTGCGGCCAAATCCGTCGTGGGAACAGGGCCTAAGAAGGCAGAAAAAATTATGTGTGCGTGTGTGTTAAGCGATTGTGACAAGCGAAGACTTGGACGCTTATTCATCGTGGCGTGGCTTATCTTTGTCTATCTGAGAGATACACTGCCCTGATGAACCTAAGTAGGGGAAACGCGTCGGGAGAGCATCTAAATTTTTTTTTTTTTTTTTTTGCTTGAAAGACTACACCTACTGGCCCTTACTAATGGAATATTAGGGAGACCTAGGGCCAGGACTAGTTTTGTGGGGCCGCCCTCATCAGGGCGATGACCCCATTAGTGTTTCTTGAAGGGTCTGGTAGGGTGGCACAGGGAAAGTATGTTTGCATACAAAAGGGCCTTATTTTTGGAATATTTTTTCCTCTGGGACCACATCAATTTATTTTGGAGTCAGTGGAAGTGGCCTGTATCGTAAGTCACTAGAACTGCTACTGATTTATAAGTTGTGCCTATTCCTGCATATATATGTTTATCATTGATGCTGTTATTGATAAAAAGGGTCAGTTTTCTATGAGATATTTAATATTTTTGCATAATAAATGATGGATATTTTATATTGAAGGATTTTTTGTTTTTCTGTGATCCATTTTAAGAATGCAGAAAAAAATGTGTGCGAGTGTGTAAAGCGTCCGAGACGAGCGAAGACCCCCAATGAACATAACTGCAATCTCCACCGAGTAGACTCGGATTAGCAAACCCCCCCTACAGAAGGTTCAGACTGGCCACAGGGGAATAAGTGAAACCCCTGGGCATTGCATATCCATCCTTAGAGGAGGCAGTGAAAGGGGAGGCAAACTGCAAGAGGCCGAGTATAGGAGGCTTGTACAGTCCTTTGCAGTAGCTGAAGGGTGGGCCCCAAAAATAAACTCCACCGGGGCCCTAGGGTGGGTCCAGAAACCTCACAACTTGTGAGCCCCTAGAATCAATTCCACCTGAGGGCCCTAGGCATCCCATGTCAACACTGCCCTACAGTCAAGAGAGAGGACAGTAACAGGCTGCAGTGATCTTTCCGTCTGCTCTCATTGCAATCTACAAAAATAGACACACAGGTCCAATATACAAGAATCCCAAATCTTCATTATAATGCAATGATTAAAAGCCAAAAATATCCACAAGACAAACGTGCACAAACAATCCCATGAGTTCCCCAATAATATAGAGGGCTAATCCAAAAATAATATGGACTGATGTACAGCATAAAATATAGTAATGCAATAAAAAATACAGAACCTGAAATCACATCAACAGGGGAAGCAGGGCTGTGGAGTCAGTAAGCCAAAGCTCCGACTCCTCAATTTCCCCGACTCCTGACTCCCTCATACCTGGCGCATGTTTAAGTGATAACTTTACTGTAGTAAAATGGTCACATCCGGCTGTTTATCACCTTATGATACAATAATCAAGCTATTTAGGTAGAACAGACACTGACAAGCAAAAGGGTAACAATGTTCTGACCTTGTGAACCTTCAGGCTCCATATCTCACCATCCACTACAGCTTTGTACACGAGGCTACCATCATTTTATAGGCAATCATCTTACCCATTTAAAACATAAATGTGACTTGCAAGTATTTAGCATCTGCTACGTTCTTCAGATTCTCATCATGTAACTGCATTGTTACGGTTTTGCTCCTAATGATCTAGACTTTAATTTGTATTATTTTGTTAGTATTTGGGAAATCCACCTTTGCTTTTCAATACTGTCTGAATCAAGCAGGACTTGACCAAAATCTGATCTCGGGTCTCTTCTACACGTTCCCAATGTTGGTGCAGCCTGGACTTGGGTACTTGGCAAAGGCACAGGCACCATCAAAGCGCCATCTTGGATCTCTGGTGCACACCACCATACCGCTATGTTCAGCAACTTCCAAGTGGAGGCACAGCTCCGATAGCCCTACACAGACACCACAGCCACCCTGCAAGTCCAATTGGGTTGGAAAAGAATCAAGAAGGAAAAATTAAAACAGCATCCTTTATTCCATAAGATAAAAGCCAAATCACATCATGGCAGAGAGAAAGTTATTACTGACGCGTTTTGAGCGCATGAACACTCTTAGACAATTTTCACACGGCTTATTCAAGCCGTAATTGTGGGACGGATTTCGCCCGCAGTTACGGCTTGAATAAGGGGCGGGGGAGCTGCCCGCTGGCCCCATAGATAATGCATTATTTACGGCGCGTACACGCCGTAAATAATGTGCATGTCACTTTCTCCCCACCGCGGTGGATTCGCCGAGCAGGGAGGAGCGACGGAATCCACTGTTCTCTATGAGAACTGTGGATTACCGCAGTTACTGGGACGGATTGGAGCCGTACTGCAGCGCAAATATGGCGCGCAGTACGGCTCCAATCCATCCCACAATAAGCCGTGTGAACGAGGCCTTAGTCATAGGCTATGACTAAGTGCTTATACGCTCGAAACGCGTCAATAGGAAAGTGCTCTCTGCCACTATGTAATTTTGCCTTTATCGTACTTATGGAATAAAGGATGTGGTTTTATTCTACCCTCCTCATTCTGTGCCAATCAAATTAGGCTTACTGGTTGCTTTATGTGCGCTTCTTGGAGCGAGGTATAATCTGGGCCTTGTTTATAGAATTCATGGCGAGTTGGCAATACTTTTTTCTGTGTCTGCCTAGCATAGCCACCCTCCAAGACCCTTTTAGTGCAACTATAATGCCAATGTGGCCCCTAGTGGAAACAAATTTGACACTCTTGAGTCTGAGTATACAGTTACAGCATGCCAAAACAATTGTATATTACCAAGCATTGTACACATGGCCCCTAGACTTAAAGGGGTTTTGCCAAGAAGTGATTTCCTCACCTAACAGGCTGATACTCCCCTTTTCAGCCTTGAAAAAAAGGGGCATTGTGTTTGTGTTTAAAAAAACAAGTACCTCCTCTGTGATGTCATCACTCCACCTCCCATGCACGTTCCAGAGGCTGATATTCAGTCTCTGTCGTTGAGCAAACATGTTTGGCTAAACCATAGAGGAGAACTGTATTGTGCACAAGCCCTACGGGTTTTGTTTTCTCCCTCTTATCTGCTCAGGAGTAAAGATAAGCTCCGAGCAGCCTTCCCTGACTACAGACAGGGGGAGAGGGAGGTGGGCTGAGCAGGGAGCATCTGCATGTTTACTCAGATAATTACATTACAACCAGCAGATTCTCTATACAGCAGACACAGGCTCTGTCACAGAGAAGAGGTAGTACAGATGCCCAGTAACCATGCTTTTTTTCGCCACCCCCCATCAAAGCTCGTTCATGTGTCCTGCCATCAGATAAGTGCAGACAACGCAAGCGCGGCCAGATCAGCTCCTGGTCGTAGCTAATGTAAATAGTCAGGAAGGGCATCTAAATCAGGCTGCAGCTCTCACAGGCTTCACTTTTTTAAATCACATATATTTAGAAAAAGTGATTAAATAACCATTTTGGAGGATCCCACGTCAACATTAGATCGTGGCAAAACCCCTTTAAGAGGCCATTTGTATTGCTGTTTTTCAGGTGTTTTGTAAAATTTACTTACTAATGAACCACACTACCTAGAAAATCTGATAACCCTCACCGGTATCCAGCAAAGAACTGATGAACACAAGCCCAACAGAGGTCAAGCAAGCATTGGGACGCTACTAGGATATTTTTGGTCTCCTTTATCTGGAATATTTTAGGCCTTCTATAAGTTCTCTAGCCTTTTAGTTGACATTTACATACTTTTGTATGTCTCACCTACAATCCATCACCCGTCAGGCCCCACTAGTGTCAGACTAAAGGAATTTTACCATAGTAGTTAATATAGAAGTCTTTTTAGCCAATGGAGGTCTATTCTGGGGAACCTCAACTTCCTGAAGGTCTTGGGAAGGCATTTCCCTCTTTTCCTTTGAGAGGCTTCTCCTCTGTGCACGCTGCATATGACTAACGACGACACGCAACCTGACTCACATCCGACATTGAAGGAAAATTAATACAGAAGTCAGATGGAACAAAAAACGTACCAAAAATGACTGCCTTGTTGAAGGAGCCGACCTCAAATGTTACTAGGAACCCA
The DNA here is from genome assembly GCA_025379985.1 of Phyllomedusa bahiana. NCBI lineage: Eukaryota > Metazoa > Chordata > Amphibia > Anura > Hylidae > Phyllomedusa > Phyllomedusa bahiana. The sequence goes on along the minus strand of JAODAL010004579.1, from coordinate 29,055 downwards.
TCCAAAAAATTAAAAATAGTTACCATGCAAAGCCTTCCAATATATAATGACCACGCCTGGTCAATAGTGGTGGAACTTCATGTGACTGGTCTACTAATAGCCCCACTGGGATGTTACATCTCTTTGTACAAAACCCCAACCATACCAGACTGATGGAATACATTGGAAGCAGACAGAAGAGGAATTTAAACATTAGCTATTAGAAAATAGATGGGTGTGTTTGGGCGATCTATTCAGGGTCTCCAGATTGAGGTTTTTTCCTTTTTAACCAAATACAGAGCACAAAATGTGTGGACCTTTTAAAGGTTTGGTCCTTAAAGGGGTTGTCTCACTACAAGGATTGCTTTTCATGTTTAAGGTCCTGCAAAAACAAGTCCCTTTAAATATGTGTCCATTAACAGTGTCCTACCTATTCTCAAATATCCCCTCTTGTATGGGCTGCATCAGCTCCTAAGGTCGCTATAGCTACAGACCTGTTCACTCTCTCATGATAGGCTGCCAGCACTGGTTGCTATGGCTACAGACCTGTTTGATGTCTCATGATAGGCTGTCAGCACTGGTTGCTATAGCTAAAGACCTGGCTTCTACTGCAGCCTATCACAAGGCATTATGGGAAAGGGGCTGAGACGCCCACAGCGCCCTCTGTTGGATGTAACAAATCCTCAATTTGCTTTTGACCCACCGAGTCTTGAGAAAGCAAAAGGGATTTTAGCCAAGCCAGTATCACCCATCTGCAGACAACGCTGTTTCGGGATTTTTGTCCCTCATCAGTGCAGAGCAGAGCGATACTGGCTGGTGGGGTGGGAGGCATTGAGTGGCTCAGGAAGAGAACATCTCTCCTTGAGGAGAGCACCGAACAAACGGCTTGTAGAGTTAGGTTTTGCCTTTTCGCCCTCTACTAAGCATCTGCATATCACAAGGCATTATGGGAAAGGGGCACTGCAGCTTAGGGGGAAGCCATTAAATGCCCCTGAATACAAAGTGAAACCAAGAAAACAACATGGAATCTGAGATAAGGGTTTAATCCTATGAAGTTTTAAGTAAGACAACCCTCTTTAAGATTGGTGGCTTATGCTTTGGGATTCTTCCTTATCAGAAGCCAATTCAACTCAACCCGAAACGCGTGTCTGAAATATCCATCCCCAGATTCAAGATTAACACGGGGGTCTTCAGCTTCCCAAACCAAATTTTAAAAATCAATTTGCGGGGTAAACAAATTTGCCCCGGTTTCCCGCCCTAAATTGGGGTGGGAATTTGGATTACGGTTTTGGTTCGAGTTTGTGTTAGAATTCGGTATGATCGCGATTTTTCTTTCAGTTAGGGTTAGTGTTGGAGTTATAGTCAGGGTTGAAGTAGGGTTGGTGCCAAGGTATAAAACTTTCTTTAAATCGAGGTTGGGGCTGGAATACAGTTAGGAATTTTCTTTCAGTTAGGTTTAGAGTTAGGCTATGTTCACACGGCTTATTTGAGCACGTATTTTAGCCTGTAATTTGCGGCGTACTGCGCGAATTACGGCTGGAATACGTCCCAGTCATTACGGTAATCCACAGTTCTCATAGAGAACTATGGATTACGTCTCCTCTCCCTGCTCAGAGAATCCGCCGCGGGGGGAGATAAGTGACATGTCATTTACTAGCGGCGTATACGCGCCGCTAATAATGATAGTCTATGGGCCGGACCCCCGCTCCCGCCCACATGGCGTAATTACGCCCCGCAATTAAGCCGTGTGAACATGGCCTTAGAGTTGCCTCTGCGGTCTGAATTTGAGTAGGGTTGGAGTAATAGATGGGAATTTTCTTTGGGTTGGAGTTACAGCTGCGGTTGGAAATTTTGGAACTGAATTAGAGACTAGGATTGGGGTTAAAGCTAATCAGCACCTTGCAATTAAGAAGAACTTCGCTGCAAAGAACGGTTTGTCAGATTCAGGTAACACTTAAACTTGGCTCCAATATCAGTGATTTCGGATCATCCTAAACCAAATTTTGAAAGAATGCTTCGAAGAATCACATCAAACCCTAAGTTTTGGTTGAAGTTTGGCTGGGATTTATTTATTAAGTTGAGTTAGTGTTGGGGACGGAGTAGGGTTGGAGTTTGGGTTGCCAAGTTTCCATGGTTTAGAGTTCGAGTTGGAATTTTTTTTTAAGTTAGCATTAGGGTTAGATTTACATCTGGGGTTTGGATTCAGATAGAATTTTCTTTCAGTTAGGGTTGGAGAAGAGTTGGAGATAGGGTTAAGAAGTTTTTTTGAGTTGTGGTTTGGGTTGAAGTTGTAGTTGGGGGGGGGGGGGATTTGGGAGTTTTGACATACTTACAAGCCACAATTAAGCTCATGTTGCACACGGGCAATTAATTAGACCGTAGGAGGCAATTAAGCCCCGTGCACCTCCTGGACGGGGGCGGGGGGGGGAGCGGGGGAGAGAAGCAGGGGGCCGGCACTTCGCCGGCCCATAGACTATCTCTGGGGGCGGGGGGCGGGGGCGGGGGGAGTAAGCAGGGGGGCCGGCACTTCCCCGGCCCATAGACTATCATTTGCTAGCGGCGCGTATACTGCCGGCTAGAAAGTGACCTGTCAATTATCGCCCCGCCCAGCGGATTCGCCGGGCAGGGAGAGGAGACGTAATCCATAGTACTCTATGAGAACTGTGAATCACCAAAATGAATGGGCCGTTTTCGGCCCGTAATTGGCGCACTTCGGCGCGTAATTACGGACCGAAATACGGCCCATTTTAAGCCGTGTGAACATGGCCTTACAGCTCAATGGCAGGGCAATAAATTAGACCCAGTAGGAGGCAATTTAAGCCCCAGTGCTACCTGGGAAAGGTCTATCAGGTGCAGATAACTAATGAGCAGCAGCTCACAACCCTGTCCACTAGGAGGACAACTGGATAAGTCCAGCCATTGAGCTGTATGGCCATGTTCACACGGCTTATTCTGGGACGTATTTCAGCCCGTAATTCGCACTGTACTGCGCGAATAACGGGCTGAAATACGTCCCAGTCATTACGGTAATCCACAGTTCTCATAGAGAACTATGAATTTCCTCGGCGAGAGAAGTGACATGTCAATTATTCACGCCGTATCCTTCGCCGAGGATAATGCATGTCTATGGGGCTAACGGGCTGCCGCCGCCCCCCACCACCCCGCTCCCGTACACGCGGCGTAATTGTGGGGCGAAATACGTCCCGCAATTAGGACGTGTGAACATAGCCTTTGTATGGCTTGGAGTCTGTTTTTGAGTAGATAATGTCCCATTTTTCTGTAAATTATTGTTGTAGGAACTCAAGAAAATAAGGACCCCTGAAGCGGGTTGTGTGCTTGCAGGTATAGTGGCCACTGTACAAGCCAACACCTCAAATTTGCTATTTTTCAGGTATGTATTTTTGCCCTAAATATTGGGAAGCAGAGGGCGTCAGTATTTTGTGTTGTACACCTGAAATGTGCTGTGCAGCCCACCCAATCGAATAGTAGAGGCGCATGGGTTGTAAGGCAGCATGGTGCACCACACGCATCTGTATAAGTGGCCCCTATATAAGCCGTTATAATACTAGCAATCAACCCCCTCATGTATAGTCAGCATGCGAGTGGTTGTCTTCTCTGTATTTTTGCATTTGTCTAGTCTCCCTTGTATAATATTGTGGCTTTTCTGCATACTAGTGTGAACTGGTACTTATCCACTGTGCAGTTTTTTTTTAGATCATTCAGTTGTCCTCTTAGTGGACGAGTGTGAAAGCTGCTGCTCATTAGTTATCTGCACCTGTTATTTCTCTCCCAGGTAGGACTGGGACTAATATTTCCTCCTACTGATTTTAGTTAACTGGACTTCAGTTAAACCAAACAGACCTATTCAAGCAACAATAGTCCTTAAAGGGGTTGTCTCACTACAAGGATTGCTTTTTATGTTAAGGATCTTGCAAAAACAAGTCACTTTGTAATACGTGTCCATTAACAGTGTCCTACCTATTCCTAGATATCCCCTCTTGTATGGGCTGCATCAGCTCCTCAGGTCGCTATAGCTACAGACCTGTTTGATCTCTCCTGATAGGCTGCCAGCACTGGTTGCTATAGCTACAGACCTGGCTTCTACTGCAGCCTAGTGGAAGCCAGTGAACACACCCCTGAATTCAAAATGAAACCAAGAAAACAGGACCGAGGTGAGATGAATCAATGTAGTGAGACAACCCCTTTAAGTTGTTAATGAATGTAAATGAGATGCAGCTGTAGCTTGTTTTTAGAAGGTCCTTTTTATAGTTTTCTTTTGGGAGTGGGGGTGGTTTGACATATAAGTGAACACCACAAGCCATGGTGTCAGAGTCCTATCTATAATGTTTGCAGAAGGTCCTGGCAACGCTACAATGATCATAGAGTAAGTGGAAAGGTCACTTGATTAATCCATGTTATAAGTTACTGCCCAAGACTATATTTTAGGAAATGTGATGAATACCTGTATCCTACATGCAATCATGTACAGGACTGTTTCCCCAATACCCAAGTGTGGTCCAATATGACAAGAATGGGTTATACTTCCCCACCGTAACCTCACATGGGAAGTGCCTGATGGTATCCGGACCATTTTTGGATTTGCCCCGTTACACTAACCCTATTAGTACTGGCACTTGTATAACCCATACTATGTACTGCAGCGCCCGGCCCCACGAGGTGAGCTCGCTATATAAACCATCATTTATACTAATTATAACGATTAGGATCAGGTCACATGACTCACCTCTGTAAAGAGGTAATATATAACTGTAGGGGAGGGTGACTCACCCGGACAATGAGCCTTATGTAAAGTTTATCTTCAGGGTAACGAACCTCAGCTGGAAACCTTCCAGACCAGTCATTTAGCAGCACGATTCGAGGAGATAAATTTCGCCTTAATGATCAAATCCAAGCTTAGAAAGAAAAAAATAAAACCGCACGAGGCAACGATGTCGACTTCGATTTTCTACCAGACGCGCTCGGTGGCGAATGGTGCCGGTAATAGCTTTCCAGATACTGGAAATGTCATATAAATTCTTAATATAGGACATTTATGAGGGGATGTCCGAGAATCATGGACATTTTCTTCCAGAAACGGCGCCACCCCTGTCCACAGGTTGTATTGCTGCCCAGATCCGTTGAAGTGAATTGGGCTGAGCTGCAATACCACACACAACCTGTTGACAAGGGTAGCGCTGTTTGTTTGTTTTTTTGGAAGATAGAAGCCATGTTCTTGTAATTTTGCACAAACCTTTTAGAAAGGGTCCAGCGCCTTGATATGTGGCTGGGCGCCATGGTATATGTATGCCACTGGGTTTAGTCTATTGTCCAGCCACTGAGCTGTAAGTATGGCCTTGTGCTTTTGACTAAATGATGTCCCATTTTTCTCTAAATTGTTAGTGTAAGGATACCAATATCGGTCTGTAGCCACCATACTGACTATTTCTGATTTTATGTTCCTTGTCCGGTGAAGGAGCTGAACCCCTAACCCACCTCACCTGATACTTAAAGGGGTTGTCCCATGCCCGTCATTTATGGCAGACCAATAGGATGTGTGTGGATCCCACCTCTGAGCACTATGAATTTATTTCAATGGGGGACAAGTACGTGGATCTCCATTAGAGAATGGAGAGAACTGCAGCAGTGCAACCTCCCCTCTATTCTGCACATAGACTTTGAGGGTCCCAAAGGCTAGCATGAGGCTGATCCAAGAGCTGAAGCAGAAAGAGCAGATCAGAGAAGCTGAAGACACATCAAGGAGTGACCTCCACCACTGCTCGAGTAAAAAGAGGTGGTCGGTAACTAGAGAAGCTTGTGTACACAAGCACAAGATAAGAACTGCTCTAACTAAAAAATGAAGCAAAATCTGAACAGCAATGTATATGGTGGAGGCGGTGACTTGCCACTAACCTACATGACTGCTCAGAACAGTGAGGTCGATGGAGGAACATGAACTGCAGCCAGTGGTGACATCCACAACTGGAAGAGATGGTGTGGCAACAAAAGTATAGAGGCGCGCTGCTGGAAGTAGGGGTGGAGAAAGGGGAGTATTAGTTTTTGTTTTATTTACTGGGGGTCCAGGAGCTATTGAAGCGTTTTTTAGGAGGTGGACAGTCCTTTAAGAAGATGTCAACATTTTCTAGTTTTTATTTAGTAATAATATATTATATTTTATTTAATATGTGTGTAATCATTATATATATATATATATATATATATTATATATATATATTATATATATATATATATATAATATATATATATATATATATATATATGTGTATAATATATATATATATATATATTATATAGATATATGTGTGTATATATATATATATATATATATATATATATATATATATATATATATATATATATATGTGTTTATATATATATATATATTTATATATATAGTGTGTAATATATTATTATAAATATACATATGCACACAGTGGTTTGAAGAAGTATTTCAACCCTTGAACTGCTCCTCGTTCATCAGGCTGGAGTGAATTTTTGCCCCTTATTCAATAGAGCTCAGTCAGATTGATTGGAGAACGTTTGTGAACAGCAATTTCCAAGTCTTGTCCCAGATTCTCAATGGGATTTAGGTCTGGATGTGACTGGGCCGTTGTAACACAAGAGTGGTTTGATGTAAACCCTTCCATTGTAGCTTTGCTGTATGTTTAGGGTCGTTGTCCTGCTGGAATGTGAACTCCAGCCCCAGTCAAATCTTTTGCAACCTTTAACCGGTTTTACCCCAGGATTGCCCTGCCCTCCATCCATCTTCCCATCTGAGCACTAATAAGTTGGTCCAGTTAGTTCGATGCAAAGAGCAAGAGGAATTGGGTCCGACCAGTGCTACTGCTCCCATATCTTCAGACTTATCACATAAGGAGTGTAATTGATGACATGGAGCAGGCAAAGCGCTGCCCCAGGGGAAAAGATTCCGCTCCCAGGGCAAACAGATTTCAGCAAAATGTTTTACCTGCTTTCAAAGAAGTAGAAGAGTTCAACCATTCTTCAAAATTGTGTCTGAGGCAATTCCTTTATACCCTGACATTGTTAGAGATGTTGCCCATGTGGTCACCGCTTTGCCCCCAACCCAAGTTAGTGTAGAGAGGCCGTTCTCTAGCCTGGAAATAATGAGATCAGATGTGAGGTCATGTATGCAGGATCTGATGAAGGCGATACTATTTCTCAAAACAAATTCAGAGACTCCACGAATGTTCCTGCAGTGTTTTGTATATTTACAGTTTTTTTGTGTCCTAAAGTCATATCCAATAAATATATTTTACACGGAAAAGAAAAATGGTAACGATGTTTTGAACTTGTGACTTTCAGGCTTCATATCTCTCCATCCACTTCAGCTTTGTACATGAGGCTACTGTAATTTTATATACAGTCATCTTACATCTTATACATAAATTTGACTTGCAAGTATTTAGCATCTGCTTAGTTATAGGTTTGCTCCTAAAAATCAAAGCGTTAATTTTTATTATTTTGTTAGTATTTGGGAAATCCACCTTTGGTTTTCAGCTCTGCCTGAATCCTTCTGGGCTCTGGATCAGATTCAAGCACATCTTGACCAAAATCTGATCCCAGGTCTCTTCTACACATTCCCAATATTGGTGCAGACTGGACTTGGATACAAATACAGCTTTTTCTTCAACTCTACCCACAAGTGTTCAAAAGATTAAAACATTGTTACCCTTTTGCTTGTCAGTGTCTGTTCTACCTAAATAGCTTGATTATTGTATCATAAGGTGATAAACAGCCTGATGTTACCATTTTACTACAGTAACGTTATCACTTAAACATGCGCCGTGTATGAGGGAGTCAGGAGTCGGTGGTTTGGGAAATTGAGCAGTCGGAGTCGGGGCTTCGGCTTGCCGACTCCACAGCCCTGGCTGTAACGTCTAAAAATAAGAAACGGTTCAAGGGGTAGGAAGACTTTTGCAACATACTGCACCTACATATACACACACATTTTATATATATATATACCCTGTTTCCCCGATAATAAGATGTAGTGCTTTTTTTATGCAATTCAGAGTTTGGCTGGTTTTGCTGATGTTTGTGATGAAATCACTACGGTATATTAAGACATGTTGATTTTTTGTTCAACAATAAAGGTGAATTCTTGTTCTTAAAAAATAAGACATCCCCTATAAACAAGTCTTAGTGTCTTATATCAATTTTTGCTCCTATAGATGAGCAGTCTTATTTTTGGGGAAACAGGATATATATACAGTATGTATACATTTTTTTTTTTTTTTAGGAAATCCTACAATTTTCTATACACCTATTAAAGTTTCTGCTCCTATAGCTCTATATACCAATGCCAAATGCCCCATCTGGAGAAAAAAAAAAAAGTACAGCCCTCATTCCTGCCCATAGTAATGGCTCCAATGGAGTAAACATTCGTGTAACCTCTCGGCTCTCAGGTAGCAGCATGATGAGTCACATGATTTTTATGAGGTAACCAATTAGGAAAAAATTTATATTAACATGGTTCTTCCAGAAACTTCTTTGACCAGATGGCAGGCGGCTTGTAGCACATAACCAGGGAGAGCCATTGGACTGCATAGGAGCTGTATACACAAAATAGGTCATTTTTCTCCAGGTCGCTTCCGCTTGTATTTTAGATGCAATCACAGCAATTTTACAAAATGAATATTGTTTATGATGTTGGACGCGGACTTTGCCGTCACCAATTTGTGGCTTCCAAGCAGTCCTGTTACTGTACTCAAACAAAACCTCCTCCCAGGCCCGCACCCGACTAATCTGTGCCAGGACTCCGCGCCATCTGTGCCATCACCGGGAAAGCCTGTATCCCATACAAAGGCCTTATTAACACACAAACACCTTATCTGTTTATACAACACAGCGGTGGGGCAGCGCCGCCCTCACGGGCCTGACGCCTACGGGCACAGCGAATAATACAATATTAGTGGAATTACTAGTGAGATAACATTGCAGGACAGCAAAGAAACTCTCAGCCGACACCGAGCCCAAGCTAGGATGTCCTCATAGGGACAGTACAATACACTGATGGGCATCCTGCCAACCGAGGTGACAGAACCCAGGCTCCCATAAACAGCCGACATCTCTCCCGCTGCATCGTGGGTGCTTGCACAGCCCATAATGGACCCAAGAGGACGGTCCTTCATACTCTAATGAAGCCGGCTCACGGTCACTGTTTTATAAAGATAAACCTAACTCTCTGTTAAATAAAGTTTTCTAATCGACTTGGGGGGGACATGTCTGAAAACTGCCTTGGTCCAAGACTTTTCTTGTTGCCCATAGCAACCAATTAGCGTTCCCCTTTCATGTCATATAGAGCTCTGAAAAAAATGAAAGGAGAGCTCTGATTGGTTGCTATGGGCAACAAGAAAAGTCTTCGACCAAGACAGTTTTCAGACATGTCCCAGTTGGCGTTTAAATTCCTTAAAATTTTCAAGATGGCCGTCAGTAAAAACACCCTAGTTTGTAGCATACATGACAACTCTCCCGCTTTTGGCAGGGGGGGGGGGGGGGGGCGGTGTTACTGCTTATGGGGGATCAACCCCCGCCACCTCGGCAGAGTCGGCGAACCTCCCGCCGCCAACAGGCAGCGTGGGTTCTTTAAATGACCGCGGCGCCGGATGAAGCGGCCGCTCACATTCACCTCAGTGTCGCAGGGGGGAGTGACGCGCGGCTGCACTCACTCCCCCTGCGTCGCCGAGGCAGTCGGCAGCCTCCGGACCTAGCCGCGCTACAGGGAGCCTGGCGAGATAAGCAGATTTTATTATTTTATTTTTATTAGCTATGGGCGGCACTGTCTGGCTAACGGGGGCACTGTCTGGCTAATGGGGGCATACACCTGACTACAAGGGGCACTATGGCTAATGGGGGCATCTACCTGACTACAAGGGGCACTATGGCTAATGGCGGCATCTACCTGGCTACAAGTGGCACTGTCTGGCTAATGGGGGCATCTACCCGACTACAGGGGGCACTGTGGCTAATGGGGGCATCTACCCGACTACAGGGGGCACTGTGGCTAATGGGGGCATCTACCCGACTACAGGGGGCACTGTGGCTAATGGGGGCATCTACCCGATTACTGGGGGCACTGCCTGGCTAATGGGGGCATCTACCCGACTACTGGGGGCACTGCCTGGCTAATGGGGGCATCTACCCGACTACTGGGGGCACTGCCTGGCCACAAGGGAGCTACTACCTGGCCACAAGGGGGCTACTACCTGGCCACAAGGGGGCTACTACCTGGCCACAAGGGGGCTACTACCTGGCCACAAGGGGGCTACTACCTGGCTAGTGGAGGCAACAACCTGGTTTTCTTCCAGAGACGTTATGCAGTTAGCTGCAGTGGGTGTGGCTTGCCAACAAGATTGGAAGTGGCTGCGTGCGCAGCAACTAACAATCTCCTGCTTTTCCACTTTCAAAAGTTGGCAAGTATGGTTTATTGTCAAAGGCAGTAAACCTATTACATAGGTAGCACTGGTCTTAGCTGAGAAGTGAATACGATTGTATCCATTCTAGACAATGCTCTGTGAGCTAAATGGCCTGTACTCCAGATTGATACATTGTACAGTCCTGCTCTCCACTGATAGGATACAACGGTATCCATTCTAGACAATGCTCTGTGAGCTAAATAGTCTGGACTCCAGACGGATACATTGTACATAGATACCACTGCTCTAAGGTGAGAAGCGGATACAAGTGTATCCAGTCTGGACAATGCTCTGTGAGCTGAACAGCCTGAACGATTCATACATTGTACAAAACAGATTTGTGCAGCAGCTATTGAGGGGTTTAGCTCACAGAGCACAACACTCTGCAACAGCAGAACTCTGCATTTAGCTTTAACCATGAATGGAGAAGAATATGTAACCCAGAACCAGTACAAGAGAAGTCAAGTTCTTCATCTTATTGTACAGATCTGATCTGTGGGATTGTTGTCAGGGATTTCTTTGTAGACTGCCCAGTTCCATGTAGTAACAATTAGCAATTAATTTCGCTTGGCATACGAGACTCAATTATTGACGTAATCAAAGGCGACAAAAGTATTGTTCCTCCAAAATAAACACATACAAGGTGGAGAACTGGTCGGGTCACTTTCCTGCACTGGATTAACATGCATGACACTTAATGACTTGGAATAAATAATAGCTTTGTATTTTGCAGTGAAGGAAATTATTGTATATTGTTTAAGTTATATAAATTAGCATTTAGCTGAGAGAAATAAGTATTTGACCCCCTACCAACCATTAAGAGTTCTGGCTCCTACAGACCAGTTAGACGCTCCTAATCAACTCGTTACCTGCATTACAGACAGCTGTCTTACATAGTCACCTTTATAAAAGACTCCTGTCCACAGACTCAGTCAGATTCTAACCTCTACAACATGGGCAAGACCAAAGAGCTTTCTAAGGATGTCAGGGACAAGATCATAGACCTGCACAAAGCTGGAATGGGCTACAAAACCATAAGTAAGACGCTGGGTGAGAAGGAGACAACTGTTGGTGCAATAGTAAGAAAATGGAAGAAATACAAAATGACTGTCAATCGCCATCGATCTGGGGCACCGTGCAAAATCTCACCTCGTGGGGTATCCTTGATCATGAGGAAGGTGAGAGATCAGCCTAAAACTACACGGGGGGAACTTGTTAATGATCTCAAGGCAGCTGGGACCACAGTCACCAAGAAAACCATTGGTAACACATTACGCCGTAATGGTTTAAAATCCTGCAGTGCCGGCGAGGTTCCCCTTGCTCAAGAAGGCGCATGTGCAGGCCCGTCTGAAGTTTGCCAATGAACACCTGGCTGATTCTGTGAGTGATTGGGGGAAGATGAGACAAAAATCGAGCTCTTTGGCATTAACTCAACTCGCCGTGTTTGGAGGAAGAGAAATGCTGCCTATGACCCAAAGAACACCGTCCCCACTGTCAAGCATGGAGGGGGAAACATTATGTTTTGGGGGTGTTTCTCTGCTAAGGGCACAGGACTACTTCACTGCATCAATGGGAGAATGGATGGAGCCATGTACCGTAAAATCCTGAGTGACAACCTCCTTCCCTCCGCCAGGACATTAAAAATGGGTCATGGCTGGGTCTTCCAGCAAGACAATGACCCAAAACATACAGCCAAGGCAACAAAGGAGTGGCTCAAAAAGAAGCACATTAAGGTCATGGAGTGGCCTAGCCAGTCTCCAGACCTTAATCCCATAGAAAACTTATGGAGGGAGTTGAAGCTCCGAGTTGCCAAGCGACAGCCTCAAAATCTTAATGATTTAGAGATGATCTGCAAAGAGGAGTGGAGCAAAATTCCTCCTGACATGTGCGCAAACCTCATCATCAACTACAAAAAAGTCTGACTGCTGTGCTTGCCAACAACAACAACATTAAGTCTTGTTTTCCAGAGGGATCAAATACTTATTTCTCACTGCAAAATAATTCATATAAATTTAAACATTTTGTTTTTCTAGATTTTATTTTGGATATTCTCTCAATGTTAACATTAACCTACCCTTAAAATGATAGGCTGTTCATATCTTTGTGTAAGTTTGCCCACTGACAATCAGCAAGGGAACAAATAATTATTTCCTTCACTGTATATATACAGCTGAAGGCAGCAACTGGTAGTTCCCCAAATGCCACAGTTTCCTCAAATTAATTTGCATTAGCTAAAGCCAACAACATTATCTGGACCAGCGGGAAGACGACATTACAGACTGGTGTAGGCCTCCTTGGTCCCCAACAACTGAAGCTTAGTGACCACATTTCCAACAACTGTCAGCATATAGTCAACCTCAGGTTTGCACGTTGTCTATCTGTAAAATAATAGCAGAACCTTTATCCTTTACAAACTGAAGCACTAATGTCTGCAGCACAGCTAATATAGGCTACAGGCCCCATGTAAACATGTATTCTGGGAATAAGGAGTGAGCACATCATGGCAACTTTGGGTGTGGGAGGGAGGCAAGCTTGTAACTCCACAAGGATGAAATGGTCTCCCATCTGCAGACATTCATTTCCTTTAATGGGACGGATGTGGCTGTAAGGGAAACTACTTTCAAAAAGTGGCACCAAAGACATAGCTCTTTTTTCCCTGGAAACTAATGACTCCATGGGTGCGCTACTTGACTGCACCATAAAGGTGGAGTTAATTTAATCTTAGCAATTCTTCACAGGAAATCGAAACAGCAATGAGGCTCTAGAGAAGAGAGACATATCTCTGGTGCCACCTTTTGGAAGCGGCGCCCCATAACACCACATCCAACCCATTAAAGAGCCTTGAAACATAATTTTAGGCCAAGCCATAAAGGGGGGGAAAAAAAAACCTCCCATCTGCAGACAGCTGTTTTTTTTAATTGGTCGGATGTGGCCGTAAGGGATGCTACTTCCAAAAAGTGTCACCAGAGACCTAGCTCCTTTCCTAGAGCCCATTTGCAGATCATGCCAGCTCCAAGGGAGAGAAGTTTCTCCTTGTTGACAGCACCGTAAAGTTGTTGGTAGGCACATAGGGAAAGCAATGCTACCTGGGAAATCAAACGTACAAATAAGCTCTAGGGAAGAGAAAGAGGTCTCTGGTGCCATCTTTTTAAAGCGACATCCCTTACAGCCACATCTGACCTTTTAAAGAGCCTTGAAACATGAAAAAGGGATTTTAAACCAAGCCAGTAACTGCTCTATAAGGAAAAAGTCTCACATCCACAGACAGTGGTTACTTTAATTGGTCGCATGTGGCTTTAAGGAACGCTACTTCCAAAAAGTGGCTCCAGAGACCAAGCTCAATCCCTAGGGCTCATTTGCACATCATGACAAGCACATTCACAGATTTTAGACTGACAAACAGCATCTATAGTCATCTGACTGCAGAATGTGTAACCCATCTAGTCTCAGGACAACGTCTAAAAGGGCATAAATGTTATCGATACAAGGTAATAACTTATAATTCAATTATTTAGCTACATCTGTTCTGTGGTTTCAAGCCAGAGCCTGTAGTAAGGAATCAATGTTGAATGGCTTTCAGTGCAGCTATCTGGCATTGTGCTCATCACTTCCAGGTATTTGCAGCCTCTATCTTCTTGATTTCCTACAGTGAAGTACAACCTTTTTTTGGTGCCTTGATTGCTACTTGAAGGGGATGTATCGCATCATCAGTTCGGCTGTTTTCTTGAAGCTTGATTCTCTCAGTTCCTGAAATCCAGAGGCGTTTCTTCCCCTCCGAGCTGGGCGTTTCTTAACTGGAGGATGAAATCATCCCCCCTTCACTGTTCATGCTCGTTCCCGAGTCAGCGTGCGTGTCCCCCTCTCTGAGTCGACATGTCACCGTCCTCTCTCTAGTAGTATAATGTTGTACCGTGTTAGCCATAGAAAGTAGTACTTTCTGTCCTCTCCCTATGCAGTCTTATTTTGTAAGAGCTGTTTACACACCACAGGCTTGCATTCAGTCTAGACAGTCTTCTATGAACTCAGAGCACTGATCTTTTCTCCTCTCACAGCTGGAGGTTTGTTACAGTTGAATCCAGTCTTCTATGAACTCATCCAGAGCACAGATCCGTCTCCCTTCTATGTTTACACAAGGCACCGAGGCACAATTCTGCTGTTTTCGGATTGTAGAAGCAGTTGCAGTGTCAATGAGGAGCTACGAGCTGTATAGCGTAAAATTGTTGCCGGCCCCTTGAGCTATGCTCACACGGCTTAAAATGGGACGTATTTCAGTCCGTAATTATGCGCCGTAGTGCGCAAATTATGGCTGGAATACGTCCCAGTCATTACGGTAATCCACAGTTCTCATAGAGAACTATGGATTACGTCTCCTCTCCCTGCTCGGCGAATCCACCGTGGGGGGAGATAAGTGACATGTGAATTACTAGAGGAGTATACGCATCGCTGGTAATGAAAGTCTATGGGCCGGCGAGGTGCCGGCCCCCCGCTCCCGCCGGCCGCCGTCCACACGCCGTAATTATGCCCCGCAAATAAGCCATGTGAACATAGCCCTACATGCAGGAGCATTAGGCACAATTATGCTGTTTTCTGATTGTAGAAGCAGCTGCAGTGTCACGGAGGAGCTGCTGGCTGTGCAGAGTGAAATTGTTGCCGGCCCCTTATTCTGAGTGAGAGAGGCAGGAATGCGCACTCCCGTGAATACGACCGGGGGGCCGAATAGAATATAAATTAGTAGAGCCGGCAGCCAATGAAATGCAAGGAGGTGGGATCCGATCGGCACTGGGGAACAGTGTTTACAGAAAATGAAGATAAGGGATTCTGTGAAAACAACACAGCTTTGCTAATGACATCCACTTGCAAAGTTGCTTGTTTTCACTGTCCCCTTATTCTGAAGGCCAGTTAATGAAATGATACAACCCCTTTAAGTTTTAGCAGTTGTATTTGGTACTCTTGCATTAGTGTGGTGTTTTAGGTTACATAGGAGTGTGTGATAGGAGGGCTTTCTAAACATATCAGCTGTGAAAACCAGTGTTGAGAGCAGGTATCACTCAGCACGGAATAAATAGGAACATGATTCACTTGGGTTTTAGCCAAAATCTTACATAAACATATCTGGTACAGGAATTCCTTGTACATGAGGTTCCTTAGGCGTTAGGATGGCAGAGCCGAGCGTCATACTGCAGTATGTGTCCTGGGGCGTTTACTAGCAGATAGAGATTTACTATGGGAGCCTTCAGGAGGAACATTGAACTTCTTGAACTCTAATGCATCTAATCCTTCGCTCTTTGGGAAATCAGAGCCACTCGGGGCAGCGCCAGCCGCTTGTACCTCTTTCTATAGAAATTGCAGATCACAGACTGAACGTTTATGGGTCGTCTCGCTTCATCTATGGCAGTTGCGGCTCAGAATGGCGGCTGGGATCACATCCAAAAAAAAATACATTATTCCTTATCTTCCCATTTGGATTCAATCCCAGTTTGTGAAAATATTAGCATACAAAAGCGTCTCTCAACTGCAGACAGTGGTTCGGGACGGATGTGGCTGTAAGGGACGCTACTTCCAAAGAGTGGCAAAAGAGATCTAGCTCCTGCCCTAGAGCCTATCATGCGAGCTCAGATGGAGGGAAGTTTCCCTCTGTGGAGAGCACCATACATTTATTGGGAGAGTTATAAGCAAATAAATCAATCAATTTTTGTAGGAAATGGATTGGAAAACCTCTAGATCTACTGAAGGGGTTTATCACCCATCTCAAAGCAATATTACAGAATAAAGTAAACCCCAACTATTAAGACTTCTAGGCCAGGAAATGCTGCCTTGGAAAAACAAACCTGTTGGAAAAGCAATTTCTCTGGTGGCACCTATTGGAAGCGGCGTCCCTTACATCTGACCCATTAATGAGCTTTCAAACATGACTTGAGGATTTTAAGACAAAACTAGTAACTCCTCCATAAAGGAGATGACGACGTGTATTTGCACATCATGGCAGCACATTCACAGAATACAGACTGCCATAAGTATTGGTATATTAATATACTAATGCAGACATCAAATATTCTGCAACCACCAGGTCTGAGCACTGTCCTATCTGCAGAATACACAGCAGTGCCCACAGCTTCTCTATGGCACGAAGGCCCACATGTATCAATGTGTTGTTGCCCTTTTTTTACATAACTCTGTACCAAAAATACATCATAGCTAAAAGACTGGCATATAATATAACAGTCCAAGTAGATGTGGAGGCCTATGAGCGCTACCCATTACCGAACTAAAGCTTTGGGGTCACATCCAGTGTAGACACCACCATAGCCATAGGCTCCCGCTGGCCTATGTATGCCATTCTATCATGTTCAATGTATACACCACCATAGCCATAGGCTCCCGCTGGCCTATGTATGCCATTCTATCATGTTCAATGCATACAGCATCATAGCCATAGGCTCCCGCTGGCCTATGTATACAGCATCATAGCCATAGGCTCCCGCTGGCCTATGTATACAGCATCATAGCCATAGGCTCCCGACTGCCTATGTATGTGCCATTCTATCATGTTCAATGTATACAGCATCATAGCCATAGGCTCCCGCTGGCCTATGTATACAGCATCATAGCCATAGGCTCCGGCTGGCCCATGTATACAGCATCATAGCCATAGGCTCCGGCTGGCCCATGTATACAGCATCATAGCCATAGGCTCCCGCTGGCCTATGTATACAGCATCATAGCCATAGGCTCCCGCTGGCCTATGTATACAGCATCATAGCCATAGGCTCCGGCTGGCCCATTATACAGCATCATAGCCATAGGCTCCGGCTGGCCCATGTATAACAGCAATCATAGCCATGCTCCCGCTGGCCTATGTATACAGCATCATAGCCATAGGCTCCCACTGGCCTATGTATACAGCATCATAGCCATAGGCTCCCGCTGGCCCATGTATACAGCATCAGAGCCATAGGCTCCCGCTGGCCTATGTATACAGCATCATAGCCATAGGCTCCCGCTTGCCTATGTATACAGCATCATAGCCATAGGCTCCCGCTGGCCTATGTATACAGCATCATAGCCATAGGCTCCCGCTTGCCTATGTATACAGCATCATAGCCATAGGCTCCCGCTGGCCTGTGTATACAGCATCCATAGCCATAGGCTCCCGTGGCCTATGTATACAGCACCATAGCCATAGGCTCCCCCTCCTTTTGGTTTTTTTAAAACCAAAAAAAAAACCCCGGTTGGGCCCCTACCAAATTCCCTTTTCCCCGGGGGTTTTTTTTCCCCCTTTTTTTTGTTTTTTTTTAAAAGGGGGGGCCCAAAATCCTTTTTTTTTTTTTTAAAAAAAAAAAAAACCCCCCCAAAAAAAAAAACCGGGCCCAAAAATTAAAAAAAAAAACCGGGCCCCGGGTTTTTTTTAAAAAAAAAAAAAAAATTGGGGGGGGGGGGGTTTTTAAAAAAAAATTTTAAAAAAATTAAAAAAAAAAAGGGGCCCCCCCCCTTTTTTTGGGGGCAAAAAAAACCCGGGTTTTTGGGGGGAAAAACCCGGGTTCCCCAAAATGCCTTTAAACCAAAAAATTCCCTTTAAAACCATGGTGGGGGGGGGTTTTAAAAGGGGGAAAAAAGGGGGGGAAAAAAACAAAAAAAACCCCCCCCAAAAATTTAAAGGGGTTAAAGGGGGGGGGGGGAAAAGGGGGGGGGGTTTAAAAAAACCCCCCCCTTTTTAAAAAACAAAAAAAAACCCCCCCCCCAAAAGGGGGAAAAAAAGGGCCCCGGAAAAAAGGGGGGGAAAAAAAAAGGGGCCCCCCCTTTTTCCCCCCAAAAAAAACGGAAAAACCCCCCCCCCCCCCAAAAAACCCCCCCCCCCCTTTTTCCCCCCCCTTTTCCCAAAAATTTTTCCCAAACCACCCCCCAAAAATTTTTTAACCCCCCCCCTTTTTTTTTTTCCCCCTTTTTTTTTTTTAAACCCCTTTTCCCCCCCCAAAAAAAAGGGCCCCCCCCGGTTTTAAAAAAAAATTCCCCAAAATTTTGTTTTTTTTTAAACCCAAAAAGCCCCCCCCCCCTTTTTTTTAAAAAAAAAAAACCCCCCCCCAAACCCCCCCTTTTTTTGGGAATTGGGGGGGGGGTTTTTTTTTTGGGGGTTTTTTTTAAAAATTAAAAAAATTTTAAAAAAATTTTTTTTGGGGCCCCCAAAAAAAAAGGGGGGGCCCCCCCCCCCCCCCCTTTTTTTTTTTAAAAAAAAACCCCCTTTTTTTTTGGGGCCCCCCCCGGGGTTTTTTTTAAAAAACCCCAAAAAAAAAAACCCCCCAACCAAAAAATTTTTTTTTTTAAAAAATAATTTTTTTTTTTTTTTTTCCCCAAACTTTTTCCGGGGTTTCTTCCCCCAACCAACCCCTCCCCCCCCCCCCCCTTTTTTTTTTTTTTTTCCCCCCGGGGGGTTTTTTAAAAAAAAATTTTTTCCCCCCCCCTTTTTTTTTTTTCCCCCTTTTTTAAAAAACCCCCCCCCCCTTTTTTTTCCCCCCCCCCCCTTTTTTTCCCCCCCCTTTTTTTAAATATTTTTTTTTTTCCCCCAAAAAAAAATTTTCCCCCACCCCCCCCCCAAAAAAAAAAAACCACCCCCCCCTTTTTTTTTGGGAAAAGGCCCCCCCCCCCAAAAAAAATTCCCCCCCAAACCCCTTTTCCCCTTTTTTTTCCCCCCCCCCCAAAATTTTTTTTTATTTTTTTTTTTTTTTGCCAAAAAAGGGGGCCCCTTTCCCCCCCCCGGGCCCCCCCCTTTTTTTTTTCCCCCGGGGTTTTCCAAATTTTTTTTTCCCCTTTTTGGGGGGTTTTTTTGGGGGGCCCCTTTTTTTTTAAACCAGTCTGCCCATTCCCCTTTGACCTCTTTCATCAACAAGGCAAAAACCGCCACCAAAGGACTGCCGCTCACTGGATGTTTTTTTTTTTTTTTTCGGACCATTCTCTGAAAAACCCAAAAAGTGGTTGTTGTTTAAAATTCCCCGGAGATTTAGCGTTTCGAAATTTCTCAACCAAAACCCTTCGGCACCCCCCAAAACCCTGCCCCCCTTTAAAGGCACCAAATCACCTTTTTTCCCCATAAATGATCTCGGGTTTGAACGCGGGGGATTGTCTTGACCATGTCAAATGCCTAAATGCATGAGTTGCCGCCATGGGGATTGGTATTATAATTAAGGGTTAAAAGAGCAGTTTTTTAAAAGGGTTTTACCTAATAAAGTGGCGGTGATGTAAGGGCCCAAAATTAAAGGTTTCCTAAAGAAGAAGCAGTTTAAAAACGAATCTTTTCTTCATAAGGTTAGTCTAAAAAACTTTTTTGGTAAAAAAGTCACCTGGATGGAGCGACCCGGGGGCCCAGGGAGGGGGCCTGGCGGAGCGACGGGCCGAGGGAGGGCGCCTGGCCCGGGGGCGGGCGAGGGGGGCTTGTGGGGTCGGGGTCGTGGAAATCGGGGGCTATTTTGGGAAGTCGGAGGTCATAAAAGGCCGCTCCCAAAATTTAAAAAAAGTTGGGTCCAGTTAGGTTTTTAACCCCCCAATTTCAAAAGCAAGAGGAATTTGGGGGCCGGAATTTCTACTGTCCCCAAACTTCGCCTCATCACATGAAGTGAAAATTGGGGTGGGCCTTTGGGGCAGGCAAAAACGCTGCCCCGGGGAAAAAAAATTTCCCCTCCCAGGGCAAAACCCAAATTTTCAGCAAAATTTTTGGGCCTGCTTTCAAATGAAGTTAAGAACCATTTACAAAACTGATGTGGGGTGGGCACATTCCCTTTATTAACCCGAAAATTTTTTGGGGCCCCTGTGGGGCAAACCCCTTTACCCCAAACCCTTATTTTAGATGAGGGGCCGTTCTGTACCGGAAATAATGAGGGAAAACCGAAAATGGGGGTTATATGCAATCTTTGGTTTGGCAATGCAAAATTTTTCAGAAAAAAATTTAAGGGGCCCACAAATGTTTTCCCGCAGGGTTTTTCATTTTTACAATTTTTTTTTTGCCAAAAAATAAATCCAAAAAATATATTTTTTCACTGAAAAATTTTGGTAACATTTTTTTTGAACTTTTTGACTTTCAGGGTCCTTTTCCCCCATTTCCCCAAAACTTTGTACTTTTTTTGGGAAATTAAATTTTTTTTATACAATCATCCCTTTTCTTTTTACATAAATTTTGACTTTCCCAAATATTCACCTCTGCTTAGTTTCTGCAGATTCTTTCCTGTAAATGCATTTTTTACTGTTTTGGGTCCAAAAAATCAAAAATGTTAAAATTTTTATTATTTTTTTTATTTTGGGAAATCCACCTTTGGGTTTCAATACTGCCTGAAATTTCCTTTGGGCTCGGGTCAGATTCAAACACCCTCTTTACCAAAAACTTTTTCCCCGGTCTCTTAACAAAAATTCCCCAAAGTTGGTGCAAAATGGACATGGAATTCCCAAAAACCCGGGTTTTTCCTTAATTAACCCACAAATTTCAAAAGATCAAAACTTTTTACCCTTTTGCTTGTCAGGGGTCTATTTTACCTAATTTGCCCTTTATTATTTTATCAAAAAGGTTTTTTAAAAGCCTGAAAGTTAAACCTTTTTTCTACAGTAAAAATTATCACTTAAAAAAAACCCCGGATGACGGAGGGCAGAGGTTTGGGAAATTGGGGGAGTTTAGGTCGGGGCCTTTTTCCCTTTCCGACTCCAAAGCCCCCTTTACTAGGAAAACAGAGGAGGGGGCCTTGGGGGTAGGGGAACCGGGGCGCAGGGAGGGAGCCTGGCGGGGGCGACCGGGGGGAGGGGGGGAGGGAAACCCGGGGGGAGCGACGGGCGAGGGGAGGGGGGGAACCCCGGGAGAGGGGGCGGGTTTGAGGGGGGGGGGGCCTGGCGAGGGACGGGGCGAGGGAGGGAGCCTGGCGGAGCGACGGGGCGAGGGAGGGAGGGAGCCTGGCGGAGCGACGGGGGGGGGGAAAGGGGGGGGCCCGGCAAAAGGGGGCGGGGCCCAGGAGGGGGGCCCCGGGGGCGCGACGGGGGGGAGGAGGGAGCCCGGCAGGGGGACGAGGGGAGGGCCGGTGAAGACACTGGTTAAGAAGGGACTGAGGATCAAGGGGGCGGCGGGGACAGAAAGGGGGAAACCCGGCAAAAAATTTTCTTCGCTTTTTAAATCCATGCCCGCTCAAACCAAAACTTACATGCACAAGTATGAGGGGGACCAGGAGGCAGAGCCCTCATTTAACAGCAATTTAAAAGGGGTATGGTCCCCCGTCCTGTTTTAGGGACTTTTTCATCGGGGGTTAATGTATAGAGTAAGCCCCTGATCACTCGGTGAAGGAGTTAACGCCGCTCTCAGGGTGATACAATATCCGGACCAAGGTTTCAGAGAACGATAAGAACAAGGTATGGACAAAGCCTTGTCCTGAAAACAAGAAGGAGGAAGCCCCGTATCTCCCGTGTCCCTTTTCCTTTCCCCGCCCCACTGGCGCTCCACCCCTTTGGGGCTGCCCAAAATCTTCACAATAGTAAGAAAAATATCCGCGTGCTCCCCCCCCCCCGGCACGGCCCCCTCCCGGGAGGGGGCAAGGTCACAAGGAGCGGGGGAAAGTTGCTGCCCCTTTTCCCTTTCCCATTGGGTTTTTTCCCTAAAATTTCCAAAACTCCCCCGCGCTGGTTCCCAAGAAAGATTTTCTTCTCTTGCTCTTTTAAAAACCCCATGCCTTTCCCCCCGCCCCCAGATGTTGGGCCCCTGCCAGGTTTAATGCAAACATGGCGCTGCCCAAAAAACCCCAGTGTCCCGCGCTGGCGCACACAGGACATGGCTCAGCCCGCTGGGAACGAAACCCCCCCACGCCCGGACATTTAATTTCCCGTTGTTCTTTAACACGGTTAATTGTGCACAAACAAAAGAGTCCTTACAAATCTACACTTTGAGGGGGGATAAAACTCCAAAAACTAGAGGTGCCAAGGAGGCCGAGCCAAGCAAGATAAAATTACAAACAGTTTTTTGGGAAAAAAAGGTGAATCTTTTAAATTTCCCAAAAAATTGGAAATTTTAAAGGGACAACGGTGGGGGAGGAACAACTGTCCAAAACCCTTCAAGGGTTTTCCATTTCTTGGCTACAGTAGGGGCAAGCCGCTGAAAAGGGTTCCCTTTTTTAAAAATTAGCTTTAAACATGTAAGCGGATAAAGACTATTACCAAATACATTGCTGTTTGATTTGGCTTTGTTTTGGAGATAGAGGAGTTTTTATCTCCTGCTTGTTTACACAAGCTCCCCTAGGTTACCGACCATATCTCTGCTACATTGCTCCAGGGGCCCTGTCCCTTAAAAAGATGTCCCCTTCCTGTTGTGGGCTCACCAAAAACCAACACAGGAGTTGTTTATCTAAGTTTTTAAAAAAACTGTAACCCCTTTTTTTTCTCTGTACTTTGGGGCATCAAATTTACCAAATCTCCATCACAAAAGTCCCTCTTAAAAAGGGCCCCACAAGGAATAGCAGAGTGTTTTTTCATCACTGCTGGAGACTGAACCCCCGCCTGAAAAAAGGGGGGGGAGCCTGGGAACGTTGAACCGGCCCCCGTGAAACAAAAGGGTGGGAGCCCGAAGCGTTTGGGAAAACCCCCCACCCGCCTTTAACCCAAAGGGGGGGAGGGCCTGAAACTGTTTAAACCCCCCCACAGCCTGAAAAGAGGGGGGGAGCCTAAACTTTGAATCGCCCAAGCCTGAACAGAGGGTGGGGGCCTGAAGCGTAGAACCCCCCCAGCCTGAACAGAGGGTGGGGGCCTGAAGCGAGAACCCCCACAGCCTGAACGAGGGGGGGAGCCTGAAACTGAAACCACCCACAGCCTAACAGAGGGTTGGGGGCCTGAAGCTGAAACCCCCACAGCCTGAACAAGGTGGGAGCCTGAAGCTGTAGAACCACCCACAGCCTGAACAGAGGGTGGGGGCCTAAACTGTAGAACCCCCACAGCCTGAACGGGGTGGGAGCCCGAAACTGTAAACCGCCCCCCCCAACCTGAACAAGGGTGGGAGCCTAAGCGTAAACCCCCCCCCACCAAAGGGGTGGAGCCTGAAGCTGTAGAACCGCCCCAGCGAACAAGGGGGGACCCGAAATGTAGAAAAACCCCCCACACCCGAACGAGGGGGGAGCCCGAAACTGAGAAAACCCCCCACAGTGAAAAGAGTGGGAGCCTTAAGCTGTAGAACACTCCATCACAGCCTGAAACAAGGGTGGCAGCCTGAAAGCTGTAGATACCGCCCACAGCTGCAGAGGTGGGACCTAGCTGTAGAACCACCCACAGCCTGAACAGAGTGTGGGAGCCTGAAGCTGTAGAACCACCCACAGCCTGAACAGAGGGTGGGAGCCTGAAGTTGTAGAACCACCCACAACCTAAATAGAGGGTGGGAGCCTGAAGCTATAGAACTGCCCACAGCCTAAATAGAGGGTGGGAGCCTGAAGCTGTAGAACCGCCCACAGCCTGAACAGAGGGTGGGAGCCTGAAGCTGTAGAACCACCCACAGCCTGAACAGAGGGTGGGAGCCTGAAGCTGTAGAACCACCCACAGCCTGAACAGAGGGTGGGAGCCTGAAGCTGTAGAACCCCCAGAGCCTGAACAGAGGGTGGAGCCTGAAGCTGTAGAACCACCCACAGCCTGAACAGAGGTGGGAGCCTGAAGCTGTAGAACCACCACAGCCTGAAAAGAAGGTGGGAGCCTGAAGCTGTAGAACCACCCACAGCCTGAACAGGAAGCGGGAGCCTGAAGCTGACTGAAGGGCAGCATGGCGAGAACACTGCTTTAACCTAAAGTTTATGGGGTGACTGTACAATTGACATAATACGCTATTGCTTGGCTGTCCGTGTTCAACCAAAGATGCAACATTTTGTGGAATGCATATGTAATGGTGATGGAGGTAGTCCAAAAGCATTAGGGTGCATTGGTTGCTTGAGAATCTTAACGAATTACCCTTATTAAAACAATCATCATCAATACCCTCAAAAAAACCTTAAGGGGTATTCCCATTTCACTATTTCCATTTTGGCTACATATTTAAAGCCGAAAACTAATACCAAATACATTGCTGTAGCTCTGTAGCTTTGTGTCCTGCTGTTGAGACCCCTCCATCACCAATGTCCTCTAACAGGTTCAGCTACCAGTAGGAATAGCAGAGATGAGATTTCAGTCATTGCTATAGACACACACAGGCTAAACCGGAAGGTAGATCCTGAAGCTGGCTTTTAAGTGCAGGCACTCTGAAACCAAATAGTGAAAACACCCCTTTAAATGAATTAACCCTTAGACCATAGAATTCAATGAATACTACTACCCAAGCGATTCTGGAGGTTCTAGACGACCCCAGTCAAGTCCTTATATAAACCTAATGGGCAAGAAGCGGCAAAACAACTTTTAAGTATCCCTTATGGTTCAATTCCTCTTAACTTACAGTACATGTAATTGTGGTCAGTGAATGAGAAAACCTTCAGAATAAGTAACCCTGCACACAGCCAGTTATGCTTTCAGCTCGGAAGTAGAAACAATTGCATCCAGTCTAAACAATGCTCTGTGAGCGAAAATGTGGACTGGAGAATAATGCACCGTACATGGCTAGTCCTGCTCTCAGCTGAGGTGTGGATAGAATTTTATCCAGTTTAGACAATGCTCTGTGAGCTAAACAGCCTGGACACAAGACTGATACGTTGTACATTGCTAGTCCTGCTCTCAAGCTGAGAAACAGATACAATTGTATCCAGTTCAGACAATGCTCTGTGAGCTAAACAGAGTGAATTCCAGACCGATGCATTGTACATAGCTAGTATCACGCCGAGCTGAGAGGTAGATACAATTGTATCCAGTCTAGACAATACTCTGTGAGCTAAACAGCCTGGACCCCAGATTGATACATTGTACATAGCTAATCTTGCTCTCAGATGAGAAGTGGATATAATTATATGTAATCTAGGTAATGCTCTGTGAGCATTACACACTAGAAGAAGCTGCTCAAATGTCTCGAGTCCAGGCTGTTTAGCTCACAGAGCATTGTCTAGACTGTATACAATTGTATCCACTTCTCAGCTGAGAGCAGGACTGGCTATGTACAATGTATCAGTCTGAGTCAGCGTGTTACTCACAACATTGCTAGACTGAAACAATTGTACATCTCACTGAGAGCAGATACTATGACAAGTTTTGCATCAGTGAATTACAAAAATACAAAGAAAAACATTCATTTACATAAAATTTGGACACCACTAATTAAAAAGCCTTAGTGCGCTTCTATCCTTTTGGAGCCAAAAAGATATATATATATATATATATATATATATATATATATATATATATATATATATATATATATATATATATTATATATATATATATATATATATATATATATATATATACTCCATCATCCACACACTATATTATATATAACATATAATTATATATATATATATATACTATATCTATTAATACACACACACACAATCATATCATCTCTAATATATATATATACCATTACACTCACACACATATAATATATATATATAATACATAACAATATATAATCTCTGTCTATCTATACACATATATATTCGCTTTTATTCAGCATAACAATATTAAATAAAAACACGTAAAAAGTTACCTAAAATCAGACAAGTAAAATGTCCTCTTCAAACTTCGCTGAAAAATGCCTAATTTCTGCCAAGTATTTTAAGAAAAACAAAAAAATAAAACTTACTCTTCATAATCCGTTGTGTGAACATAACCCAAGAAGTGGCAGCTTGTCCATTAGGGCGACAACCCAGCTCCACTTGCCACATGTTCATAAAAGGGAGCGACTTCTTCTAACAAGCCCCCCCCCTTGTACACCGGAGGTGAGGGAAGAGGTTCCTGCTGATGAATATTGCACTCATACTGGCTTCTTTGTCCCTGTGCCCTCTGGCGTCTCACCTATGTGACAATACAAACAGTCCTTGGCACGAGCGAGAAGCTGGAGCGTTCAGGAAGGAGAGACGCGATTCAGCCGCCAGGAGGTTCTGCTACATTCCCGGAGAAAAACATGGACATTGTGTCACTACCAGCTGGAAAAAGCAGTCCCATGTAAGTGGGCACAGCCGCTTCCGTTACTAATCCGGTTTACTGAGAAGGGAAAAACAACTGTAGTGAGGACATCTGGAGGAGAAGCAACATCTCAAGGGATGTGGATTATAGGAGCAGGATCCACAACTACAGGAGTTTCAGTCTGCAGCCGCCTTGACTCAGAAGATGCAATTTATCTGCATTTTAATGAGAACGAATACAAAATACTTAATGCAACCACAGAGAGTACATACAAGGAAACACCCTAAAGTAAGGAGGACTGAAGCAGAACCGTGCCCAAAACTGCCAACACTAACCCCTTAAAGGGACACTTCCATCTGAAAGGCGCATTTTTGTTACAACCAAAATCCTTAAAAGTTTTTTTTTTTTAATTTTTTTGCCAGTATTTGTATTATAACTATTATTCTGGCAGGCCTGTGCAATTAGAAATTACATAAAATCTTGTCATTTTCCAGCTGCGAGGAGGGGAACAAATAAAAAAAAAAAAAAAAAACTTCTAAATTGGGCAACGATCTCTTTAAAGCAGCTGCTCTTCCCTCTAGATCTCCTTAAAAATAGTTGGTAATGACCTAATAATTGCTCTATTGACTCGGGAAACAAAATAAGAACATTAACTAACCCGGGGCAATTACAAACAATGCATAAAAGGGATAATGGGTAAATCTCATCTGCCTGGAGGAGCTTTCTTCATTGCAGTCCGATGTACACTTACACCTCTCAGGACATGGCTGCCCTGGAAGTGGACCATCAAGCAATCCCCTCATTGCCGTTATCAGTCAAGGGGGGAAAACAAAACACCAGGAGGTTTTACAAAAAAATAATTATAAAAAAAAAAAAAAAAACACCAAAAAAAAAAAATAACACACAAACACACATAAAAAAAAAAACAATTAAAAACCCATTAAACCCACCCTTAAAAAAAACCCCAAAAACCCAAACCAATACAAACAAAAACAAAAACAAAAAAACCACCCCAAAAAAAACAAAAAAAAACACAACATTTTTTAAACCCCCCACCCAAAAAAAAACCCCCAAAAAAAATTTTTTTTCCCCCTAACCCTAAAAAAATTAAAATCCCAAACCAAATAAAAAACCCAAAAATTCCCCTTAACAAAACAATAAAATCCCAAAAACCAAAACCCAAAAAATAAACCCCAAAAAAAACCCCAAAAAAAAAACAAAAAACCCCAAAAAAAACAAAAAAACCAAAAACAAAAACAAAAAACCCAAAAAAAAAATAAAAAACCCCCAGCCAAAATTAAAAAAAAAAAAATAACAAAATCCTTTTTGCGGCAAATGGGGAAAAAAAAAAAAAGGCAGTGTCTTGAATTTTTTTTGCACCCCCCGTTTTTTATTTTTTTTTTTATTTTTTTTGGTGTCAAATAAACAACAATAAAAAAAAAAAATTTTTTGGGTTTTAGACCCCTTTTGATTGTTGGGTTTTAAAAGGGGGAGTAAAAGGGGTTTTAAAAAGGGGAAAAAAAAGGGGTTTAAAGGCAAAAAGGTAAAAGTGGATTGGGGGGGATTAAAAATTTTTGGGGTTTTCCCCCATTTTTTTTTGGGTTTTTTAGAAGAAAATGAAGGGTTTTTGCCGGGGGTTTTTTTTTTAATCTGGGAAAAAAAAAAAAAACCAAACATTTTTTTTTCTTTTTTCCCCTTTTGGGGAAAAAAAATGAATTTGGGGAAAAAGGGGGGGGCCCTTTGGTACAAAACCCAAAAAAACCCCCCCCGGTGGGCCAAAAAAAGACAAAATATCGGTTGGAAAATCCAACCATTATTTGGTCTTTGCCACGTGAACGGACCTTAAAGGACATATACCCCGTTTGTTTTCCCCAACAGTAGGCATTTTTTATACACAGACTTGGGGAAAAAATTTCCCCGCGTCTCCAGGGGGTGCGAAAAAAAAAGGGATAGGCTCCATTTGGGCAACCAAGAAAAACAATGGCACAGTTTGAGTAAAAAGGAAAATTCCTTTTCATCCCCTGCCACTCTTAACCACGCATCAAGAGTGTAAAACGGCAGGGAATGGAGGAAGCCTCCGACCTCTGCCGGGCACAGAAACGTCAGAACGCGAGCGCAGTGAGGGGGTGCAAACCCCCCTTCTGTTGGACCTCTTTTGGCGTCGCTGCCGACAGGATACATGCCCCGCCCGCTGTCAAAATACAATGAGCATTCATTAGGGGGTTATCAAAAGTAATAAAACACATATAGGCAACAAAAACCAGGCCCAAACATGAGACCCAAACCAACATTTTGCCCAATATTCCATCTGGGGGAATCAATTTGATGACTTCAGAAGAGGCATTGGGCAAAATTCATGGGGGTACAGATAGCCTGTGTCCTTTGTTGCTTATATATGTTTTATGGGGGTTTTATTACTTTCGTTAATTCAGGCGTGGGGTTGGAGTCGACTCCCAAAAAAAATTTTAATAAGTTGGCCCGTAGTTTTGATGGGGGAAAGACAAGAGGAATTGGGTCCGGCCAGTGCTACTGCTCCCATATCTTCACCTCATCACATGAGGAGTTAATTGATGACTGGGAAGCAAAT